>JUFY01019468.1:0-14052 GCA_001855655.1 Leptopilina clavipes | reverse complement strand
CAGTGAAATTCCACTGATGAAATAGCCAGAAGTCAGTTACTGATTGACATGCAGTGAAAATTTCACTGATTCAAATTAAGAGAGTATAATATATAATATATAATATATAAAATATAATATATAAAATATAATATATAAAATATCATATATAGTACATAATATATAATATATGATACACAGAAAAAATATAAAGTAACTTTTACTATTTACAAAGTAAAACCCAAAATGACTGAAAATTCTTCGCATTTCTATCAATTTTGACTATTTTCACAATAAATTTTAATATTTCCGAAGTAAATTTTTCTAATTTCGATAAAATCTGCTTGGGAAATAGTAAAATTTACTCTGGAAATAGTAAAAATAGACAGAAATTCCAATCAGTTTAGATTCTACTATGAAATAGTAGTAATTATTATTACTACCATTATTATTATCACTATTTCTTAGTAAAACCTAAAATAACTGAAAATTCTTCGCATTTCTATCAATTTTGACTATTTTTACAATAAATTTTAATATTTCCGAAGTAAATTTTTTTAATTTTGATAAAATCTGCTTGGGAAATAGTAAAATTTACTTTAAAAATAGTAAAAATTGACAGAAATTCCAATCAGTTTAGATTTTACTATGAAATAGTAGTAATTATTATTACTATTATTATTATTATTATTATTATTATTATTACTATTTCATAGTCGAATATAAACTGATTCGAATTTCTGCGCATTTTTGTCAATTTAACTATTTCCAGAGTAAATTTTAATATTTCCGAACTAAATTTTTCATAATTTTATAAAAGTCTGCTTCGAAAATAGTAAAAATTACTCTGGAAATAGTAAAAATTGGCAATTTTGGTTTTACTTTGTAAAATAGTAAAGGTTACTTTATATTTTTTTTTCGTGTTGGCATATGATAAAAATATACAATATATATTATATATTATATAATATAATAAATTACTAGAAAAACGTGAAACGATGGCTCCCAGTCAGCAAGGGACCCTCGTGCGTAATAGTAAATTTTTTTTTCGTTATGAATTTTAATTTTAATCAATTCGTTGCTGAACCAAGATAACATATCATCAGGATTCCTGACTCAGGAATCCTAAAAACTAGTTTTTAAGTCGTTATATTTAGGGCTAAGGAGAAAAGCGATCGCGACAGTGATAGTCATTGACATTTGTGAACTAATAGCAAAAAAAAAGAAAATTCATATAATATTATATAAATTCTATAAAATCGAAAATCTTTCGAAAAAAAAGTACATTCTTTGATTTAAACTAAAAAAGTATTTTTTTGTTCTTAATCAATAATTTCACTCTGTTTGAAACAAAAAAATAATTTCAAATTATTTATTTATATTGCTTATTGAAATTATTTTTATTATATTCCATTATTATAAATATATAATATAAATATATTCCATTATTTTCAATATAATTCATTGATATAAAAATGTATATATGTATTGAATAATAAAAGAGTAGTAAATTCTTTTTATTATCATCAAGAGAATTTATTTACGCGGTAGTCAAAGAGTTTATCAGAAGAAAACTTTCAATGGTAAAGTTAATGTCGGGAAAAAATTCTTTTCAATAAGAATTAATGAAATATTTTATTATATCTATTCACATTGTTTGTTTTTACTAAAGATAAAAGGAAATTAGGTCAAGTACTTATCATAGTGTTAAAGAAATATATACTTTTTTTTTCTATAAATAATATTAAAGAAAAAAAAAATGCTTTTTCTTTTCAAATCAAAGAAGGGAATAATATTTTTCTTTCAATTGGAAGATGATTATTGTAAATCGGGCATTATGAATAAATATCGTCGTGATTGATTATACATACCACATATAATTAATATAATCGCGATAATTTAGCATATCTTAAAATGGAAAAATGACCCGAGAGGAACATATCTGTATTTTTGTGAACATCCTTTTCTAAAAAAAAAACTTAAGTCTAGAAATTTTCAGTTCATTTCTCCTTCTCATTCAATTTTCATTTAATACTTATGAATTCAAAAAGGTGCGCAATATTTTTAGAATCTTTTAGGCGTATATTTAAATGTTAGACTAATAAATTATAATATTTCTTATTGAGACTCGAACGTAATATATTCAACTTTTGCAAATTTATTCAATAAGAGAGAAAGAGAGAGAGGGGGGAGATAGTTTTTCAAATTATTTTCTAAAAATCGAAAAACAAAAAAAATATTTTTCTTTCAATATTTTAATTTTCGATATTTTTATTCAAGAACTATTTTTACGTTTTTAATGTAAAATTTTCAAATTATACCCGAGTTAAAATTTAAAGAATAAAATATTAAACGCAACGGCCTATATAATTATATTAAATAAAATTTTGTACGTGATTTTTGAAAAATGTGTGTATTTTTTTGGTAATTCTGTTTTTTTTATTAATTTAAAAATAAAATTATTTAAATTATTTTCTTTGCTTACTACCTGTCGAAAAATACAAATAATTAGCCTCGAAAGAAATTAATTTTAAGTAAAGTAATGAACAAAAGAAAATAAATATATATGTAAAATAAATATATTATATATATGTTGAAATGTAAGTTGATTCGTTAAAAGTTTTTTGCAAAAGTCAGTTGTTACGAGTCAGTCAACAATGCGTAATATTAATATTCCTACCTTCTATAGTCAATAAAAACTAAGGCGCCGCGAATTAAAAAAAAAACAACTTTTTCCGCACGAAATTAATAATTAATAAAAGAGATATACTTTTTATTTGAAAAAAGAAAAAAATTATTTTCCGCACTTCTAAATTACAAATTCTATATAGTCGTATATTCCGATAATTTTTAAAATTAAAAAAAAAAATAATGCCACAAAAATGCTATTAATATAAACTGTATATCAATAATTGTTTATTCTACTAAATATTTTACATGAAAAATACTTCAAATAAAATAAAATTTAAATGTTATTTATTAATTTCAAATGTAAAAGAAAAAGAAATTTTCCAACACAATATACAAATAAAAAGAAAAAGTTTTTCAAAACAAAATAACTCTCTAATTAATTATTTGTAATTTTTCTCTAAAAAAATCCATAGATTTATTTTTAAATTTTAATTAATTTATATTAAATTTTAAACACTCTAGATTCAGTTTATTTTTAATTTACAGTTAATTAAAATTTTTGAGTTAATTCATTTTTTAAATTAACAAAATATTTTTTTTATCCAAATTAACAAAATGTACTTTGGAAAAAAAAATTTATGAATAAAGTACAAGAATTTTTAATAATTAAAATTTCGAGAAAAACAAAAAAAAAAAATGCAAAAAAGAAAAAACTAATTTTGAAAAATGCGAGAGTTCTACGTATTTCAATTTAATAAGTAAATATCGTGTTGAACGCGTTCAGTTTACAGTGCCTGACTTTAAAAAATTCTTATCCGCTATACTATCAATAATTTGCTGAATTAAAAAAAAACTCTCTCCTTAACAATATATATAGTTTACTTTTAAAAAATAGCTTTCGCGCATAACGAGCGACTTTTTTTGCGCTCATAGATCGATTTATACAATATAGGGAAAGAATGAAATGTGTGAGTAATTTGCCGTTTCGTGAGACTCACGATTCCAATGAGCTGGCCTCCATATTAAGGGATTAAGGGATAGTAAAAAAAAAATGAAAAAACAAAAATTATATATATATAAAAATACCGAAAAACTTTGACTCCACGTAGCAGTCTGTAGATATTTTTATCTCCCGTATTATCAGTGTATTATTCTAATATCGTAGTCACCATAGGCAAAAAAAAAACAAAAACAGAAAAAGAATCGTAATTCGACCGAAATATACACCGAGAAAAAAGTAACTCCTTTTTAGCGGATTCCTCTAATTTCTCCTTTTTTTATATCTTCACAAAAGGATTTTCTCACTATTTTTTCGGAGAATTTTAAATAGTAAAATATTTACAATAAAAATAAAGTAAACGATTTTACAATATATAGTAAAATATAGTAAAATATTTACTACATACTATATAGTAAAATATTTACTGTAAAGAATATAGAAAAATATTTATTATAAAAAATATAGTAAATTATTTACTATACAGTAAAATATTTACTGTAAAAAATATGGTAAAATGTTTGCTATAAAAACATAGAATAATATTTACTATAAAACATATAGTAAAACATTTACTATACAATATGCAGTAAAATATTTACTGTAAAAAATATAGTACAATATTTACTGTAAAAAATATAGTACAATATTTACTGTAAAAAATATAGTACAATATTTACTGTAAAAAATATAGTAAAACATTTACTATACAAAATATGGTAAGATATTTACTATACAATATGTAGTAAAATATTTACTGTAAAAATATAGTACATTTGCTATAAAAATATAGTAAAATATTTACTCTAAACAATACAAAAATATAAGAAAATAGTTACTGAAAAAAAATAGTAAAATTTTTACCGCAAAAAATATAGTAAAATATTTACTGTACAAAATTTTTTTTTTTAGTAAAATCCCTCGAAAATTGTCTTATTGATTGAAAACAATATTGTTCCTCTCCTAAAATGCTAAACAAAAACTCTCAATCTAAGAGGAATACGCTAAGTACTCCTTTCAAAGAGAAAAAAAAAATTGGATTTCAAAAGAGTGTATTCTCGTTTTGAGAGGATAGTGTGAAATGCAACCGGTAGAAAAATTTTTCCTCTCAAAATAAGATTACTTTTTTCCGGCTGTACATCATTATATATGGAAAAATAAAAATGCTAAACAGTTACAGGAATAAAATTATACATAAACATGTAAAACATGATACGAATATTATAAGCTGCAGATATAAAAGTACATACATACATATCAATATACTGCATATATAGATAGAAAAAATATTTAATAATAATAAGTAATCTTACCTTCTTTTATCTCTTGTAAATATTGTCATAATGAAAAATGATGACAACTGAAGGGATTGAAAGACGTCTCTGTATGATGACACGCATTTGCACTTGCCTATCCTGTAACATACACGCAAATGTGTTAATTAATTAATTAATTTTTTTTTTTTTTTTTGAAATTGCTAATTCAGAAAAATGATGATCGAAAAAAAAGATCTCTCGCTCATGAAAAAGGTTTTTAAATATTGATTTTTAATTTTGAAAATATTTTTTAATACAGTTTTATCATTGAGTGTACAAAAAAAATTATCACATATTGACAATTATTTTCCAGTTCACACAATTTTTATAATAATTCAAAGGAGTAAAAAAATTTCAAAGTCATTTTTCTGAATGAGCAATTTTTCAAGGTAAATTAATGCGATAAAAGAAGAAAAAATTAAAAAAAATAAAATAAAGGCGCAATATTGTGGTTAGCTAGCGTGAAGTTTTTATTGAAAATAATATATATATTATATATATTCTATAGGTTTTTTGTTTAATAAAAGGCTCCTTTTATTCATTCAAAAAAAAAAGGTTTATATCCTTGCCAATGAAAGTCAACGATGAAAGTATATCTCTCGTATATAAAAGGACGCGACGCGCGGAAATCAAAATAACTGGGCTGATTAAAAAAAGAAAAAAAAACGACCCTCGTCGCAAAGGGAAAGTATAGATAGCATTGAAATATTTAGATCTAGAGTATTAACTCTACATGACCGTAATGATTTTTCACACATATACTTCCAGTCAGGCGAAAAAAAGAAAAATAACCCACTAACTCACAATAAAACTTTACAAATATAATCGACTATATATAAATAAATATATATATATTGTACTTCATTAATAAAAAAATAATGAAAAATGTTACGTTTTTTCTTTCCGTTTTAATTGACAATAATTTATACCCGTAAATATTAATTATCAAACACTGTAATATGTTTTATCAATGATAATTTGTATAATACTTATAAAAGCTAGAGAATAGAAGAATATTTGATATCGAAAAAGAAAGAAATAAAAAAAAAGTTATGATGTTAAGGAAAAATATAATTAAAGAAAAAAAAGTGTAAAGTAGTCGTAGATAGTTATTCTTCAGGATAATGGTAAAAAAATAAATATAATTAGTGGAAAGAAAATCATAAAGTGATTGAATTGTGAGCTAGTGGATTATAGATATCGGCCAATGCAGTGATTGTTTTTCCGCACACGTGTCACGTATCTTATCCCTCGTAAAAAAAAATAAAAAATAAAAAAAAAATAGTAAGAGTTTAATATCTAACCTAATGTCATACTGTCGTGTGCAATTACAAAGAAAAATGCGAGTATATATAATTTTAGGACACAGACACAGACACACTACACACATATATACATAATACAATAAATTTATACACGTACGATCATTTTGACAAGGCGACATGACACTCGATACGCACATGCGACACTCATGTATGTATGTATATTTAATGAAAAAAGAAAAACAAATATCGAAATTGCGTATGTAATTAAAACCTATGACACACTGTAACATTGTTGAGCCGGTTATTAAATATGTCATTGTTACTGAAGAACACTCGTTCAAATTATTTATCCTGCTTCACCAAAATTTCCTTTACTCTTTAATTAATTATTATTAACGAATTTCGAATTTTATTTTTTTATATT
The DNA here is from genome assembly GCA_001855655.1 of Leptopilina clavipes. Lineage (NCBI taxonomy): Eukaryota > Metazoa > Arthropoda > Insecta > Hymenoptera > Figitidae > Leptopilina > Leptopilina clavipes. The sequence continues at coordinate 7,440 of JUFY01019468.1, read as the reverse complement.
TTATATTTAGAAAAGCAATCTTTAAACATTTTACTAAAAGAAAATAATAAGAATCAGGCAAATTTCACTGATTTAGAGAGTCACGATTGAATTATTTTTTATAAGTAGTACAAGCCAGAATTAGTCAGACATTATTCCTGACAAATTTTAATCTTCGTGTCAGTAGTAAAAACCAGTTTTAGTCAGACACTATCTTAAATTTTTTTCAAATTTTAAAATCAGTAGTAAAAGTCAGATTTAGTCAGATAATATATTAAAAAATTCTTAAAATTTTAAAATCAGTAGTAAAAGTCATTTTTAGTCAGGCAACCATTAAATAATTATAATCTTGTTCTAAGTAGTAAAATCAAGTATTAGTCAGACAACCATGAAAAAATTAAAATCTGGTTATAAGTACTAAAATCTAGTATTAGTCAGACAACAATTAAAAAATTATAATCTTTTTATCAGTAGTAAAAGTCAGATTTAGTCAGACACTACCTTAAAAAATTCTTCAAATTTAAAAATCAGTAGTAAAAGTCATTTTTAGTCAGGCAACCATTAAAGAATTATAATTTTGTTCTAAGTAGAAAAATCTAGTATTAGTCAGACAACCATTAAAAAATTATAATCTCGTTATAAGTAGTAAAATCTAGTATTAGTCAGAAAACCAAAAGAATTATAAAATTGCTTTCAGTAGTAAAAGTTAGTATTAGTCAGGCAGAACTCTCTCAAATTATTTTTTTAGTCTCAGTAGTGACAGTCAGTATTAGTCAGACAATAACCTTTTCGATTCTTCTAATATTACGATCAGTAGTATAAGAAAGTTTAGGTCAGACATAACTCTTGAATTTTATTTTTGCATCAGTAGTAATAGTCAGTAATAATCAGACAATTTCAATGGTAAAATTCAGTTTTCGTCAGACATTAGCTACAAAAAATTCTTCTAAATTTAAGAACAGTAGTAAAAGTCAGTTTCTATTCAGACAAAAATTAAATATTCTGAATCTTCTAATCAGTAGTAAAAGTCAGTATTAGTCAGACAAATTATTTTTCCGTCTCAGTAGTAATAGTTAAATATTATTCCGAAATTTAAGTAGTAAAATCCAATTTTCGTCAGACAGAATCTTTAAAAACTACGTTAATTATTTCAATATAAGTAATAAATAACACTTTAAATCATCAGTTTCGTCAAAAATTTCTATTTCCAAATCAATAGTACAATCCAGTACGATTGATGAATATTTTTCCTCCTCCCTTTTTTTTCTGTGTATATTTTTGAAACGATTATATAAAGAGTTTATATTTGAAAATATCACAAAAGGGTCTAAAAAGTAAAGGTGAAATCCCATCAGGTATTTTGAGACATGTGCGGCCTGGTATTCGCTTATATTGTAATGATAAACGAAAGCATCGCGAGTCAAAAGGAGAGATGTCTCCCAGTTTATCAATACCTACACTATGTGCTTTCTATATGCGGGGTCTGAGTGTCAACCTAACCCCATCAAAGTGTAATAATATTTATATTAGGGTGCGGCAAGGGAGGGTAGAATTCCTTCCTGGGGAATGAATATACTTAGGGGTGAATTTTCATGTAACGGGTGACCAAACTTTATACTGACCTACCCCTCGACTCTTACTGTCATTATTGTCCCCTCTTATCTCACATATTTATCTCAAAACTATCCACTTCAATATTTGATTAGCATTTTATTGCTGTTTTAATAGTATTTTATTGCCTCACTACTTTCATAAGTACCTACTCACTGTTATTTTTTTTCGTAGTAAAAATTAACAATACTATTATAATTATTATTTCGATTTTTCTATTAATATAGTTATTTCTTTATTTATTTCTTCTTACTGTTACTTGTTTTTTAAGTACAAATTTATTTTATTGCTTCCTTTGTTCCATATTTACTGTATATTATCAATAAGTTACATTAATATTAACTCACTGTGAACTTAAAAGTAGCAAATTGATACCAAAAGTATCTAATTGATCCAAAAAATTGGAATCAATTTGATACTTTTGGTATCAATTTGATACCAATCCAAAAAATTGGAATCAATTTGATACTTTTGGTATTAATTTGATACTTTTAAGTTTACAGTGATAATACTAATTAAACCTATTAATATTAATCAATTTTAATATATTAATTATAATTAATACATTGAGACCTATTTGCTAAATGAAATACACCCAGAGAAATGTTTTATTTGAACCAAATATAATTTATTTGAGTTAAATAAACGTATATTTGTCTCAGAGCCAACTAAATTATTTGTTTTAAATAAAAAATTTATTTTAACCAAATAAAAATTTTATTTGAACCAAATAAATTTTTATTTGAACCAAATAAAATTTATTTGAACCAAATAAAATTTATTTGTTCCAAATAAATAGTTTATTTGGCTCTGAGACAAATATATCTTTTTTCTGGGTGTATTTTTTCCTATTTTTGGAATTTTTAATTAGTTTTAAATTTAAAATAAATATTATATCTAAAACTAGAGACAATATAGTGACAATATTAATAAATTTTGGACCATTATGCATACTAAGATGTATTACCTGAGGCTTTAGCTTCAACAGTAAATTGGAGAATAGTAGTTGGAAGGTACTAGGAATAATCGCGTTAATGATATCGCCAAAGACGATGACGCTTTCGCTAGTGTGCCACATTTAGTGCGAATAGCCTGTAATCCCTAAATCCGATTATTCGCCTCATCGGCGAACGACAACAACGGCTCAAGAAGCCACCCTTTATATCTTCAATTCAGCTAGTTTTTTTTTCTTCTTCTTTTTCTCACCAAACCCGAACGATGTCCGTTCTTATATGTCGATTTCTTTTACACACACGCGAATCGTGTTTTTTTCCTCACCACAAATAAAAAGGGTGAAAAAACTTCGTAAGCCTCTTTCCCTTATTTTATTCGAGGAAAAAAAAACATATAATTTTCAAATAAAAAAAAAACTGACTGAATTAAAATTGATGGAAAATTTTATACTTGTAAAGAAACAGTCGAATATGATTTTATAATATTCAGTTAGAATTTTACGATAAAAATTATTTATATACCTATATAATTTCCTGCCGCTTGGATTATTACGTTTACTGGCGCAAAGCACGATAATATAATATTGAATATAAAAAAAAATTATAATCGATTGACAATGAGTGTTAATTAGAAATGAATATGATTGATGTTTCGATTTTGTCAGACAGCGGTTTAATCGTTTTAATGAACTTGCTCAGTTACCGCACAACAGAAGAGAGGGTTTCACTTGTCTAAGTGATCAGATTTCAGACACTCCCCAGTATACAAGTTCAAACATCAATTAATTGCTTTTTCCACCTAATAATAATAATTTTTAAATACATCAGTAACTAATAAATTCTCATTTTTCTGTCGGTTCAATTTTCCATTTTTTTGTTTCTATTCCAAAAATATTTTTACTTTTATTTTCTACCTATTTTATGATTTAATTGTCATTTACAGTAATTTTTTTTTATCTTTTGTTGATAATTAGTTGTCATTGTAGAGTGTTGTGCAGTCAGTCAGGGTATATAATATGTACAATGACTGTTGCATAATTATGCGATTGGTTTGAGTTAATCAATGCCTGGTGACCCAGTTTTTAAGATAATTAATTGCTATACCTCATTAGGATACAGATGATTAATTTTGCCTCTATTTCTCAAATATATTCAATTTCACGTACCAATTGATCTTATTTTAATTCGAAATTAACAAAAAAATTATTTAAAAAAAGTAAAAAATTGTTCAAAAAATATTTCAAATTGGTTCGCGTGAATGAATAAAATTTATAATAAGATAAAAATTCTGTTAAATTCGAATTTTACAGTTTATAGTTCTGATAAATTTCTGGTATAATGTGAAATTTTATTTTTCGATCAGTAGTGAAAGACAGTTTAAGTCCGACAAAACTCGGTAAAATTATTTTTCCGTTTCAGTAGTAATAGTCAATGTTAGTCTGACAATTGCAGTAGTAAAATTCAGTTCCCGTCAGACAATATCTTTAAAAATTCTTCGAATTTTAAGATTAGTAGTATGTCATTTTTAATCAGAGAAAAATTAAAGAATTCTAAACTTGCTATCAGTAGTAAAAGACAGTATTAGTCAGACAGAACTCTTTAAAATTATTTTTCTGTTTCAGTAGTAATAATCAAAATTAGTCTGACAATTTCAAGAGTAAACTCCAGTTTTGGTCAGACATTAGCTTCAAAACATTCTTGTAATTTTAAGATCAGTAGTGTGAGTCATTTTTAGTCAGTCATACCTTAAGTAATTCTAAACTCACTGTCAGTAGTAAAAATCAATATTAGTCAGGCAGAACTCTCTGAAAATATTTTTTTAGTCTCAGTAGTAATAGTCAATGTTAGTCTGACAATTTCAGTAGTAAACTCCAGTTTTCGTCAGACATTAGCTTCAAAACATTCTTGTAATTTTAAGATCAGTAGTATGAGTCATTGTCAGTCAGACAAACAGTAAAGAATTCTTAACTTGCTATCAGAAGTAAAATTCAGTATAAGCCAGGCAAAACTCTCTCAAATTACTTTTTTATTCTCAGTAGTCAAAGTCAGTAATAGTCAGACAAAAACCATTTTGATTCTACTAATATTACGATCAGTAGTATAAAAGGGTTTAGGTCAGACATAACTCTCCCGAATTTTATTTTTGTATCAGTAGTAATAGTCAGACAATTTCAGTGGTAAAATTCAGTTTTCATCAGACATCAACTTCACAAAAATTCTTGTAATTTTAAGATCAGTAGTATGAGTCATTTTCAGTCAGACAAACATTAAAGAATTCTAAACTAGCTGTCAGTGGTAAAAATCAATATTAGTCAGACAGAACTCTTTGAAATTATTTTTTTAATCTCAGTAGTAATAGTCAATATTAGTCAGACAGTTTCAGTAGTAAACTCCAATTTTCCTCAGACCGACTTATTCCATTTTCAAAACAGTAATATCAGACGGTAGTAAATGACAGTTTAAGTCAGAAAATTAAGGCATCAGAATACATAGATTGTAAATTAGAGTTAATTAACCGCAATCCTCTCTCCCCATTCGAGCTAAAGAACCGTCAAGAATGTGCCAAAGTAAGTGGAAGGTATATACATAGGAAAATCGAGTTTCACAACGTGTTCATTTGTTCGACACTATATCATTCCTTTTCGCACCCTTCTGGAATCCCGTGGCCTGTCAGTTCGAATCTCATCGGAATAGTCTCGAAGGGCCTACCGTCAATTAATCGCGCCTGGCCAATTCCAAGCAGGGGTTGGCCAGAAAAAATAAATAAAAGAATGGGGAATGGAAAAGTAGAAGGCAAGTAAAAGAAGAAGGCAAGTTCGAAAATCTAATCGTGTTCATATCCATTCAACATTTGACCGTATAACGGTCAGAAAAGCGTCAATCCGATTTGTCGGCTCGTTTGCTCATCCAAGAATCCCTCTCTCTCTCACTCTCTCACAAGATCTTGACGAGATTTACGATCCCGGCGGCAAAGGATGATAAATGATTCCCATGAGTACATGTATATATATAGAACCAATCCCAGTGAAAAAAAAATTAAACACTTTTCAACATTATTTCAAATATTTGTTTTTATATTTTAATTGAAATCCACACCTACAGAAATATTTTATTTGAATCAAATACAATATTTTTTGGCGCAAATAAATTTTTTTTAAAGCAAATTAAATATTTTTTGGTGCAAATAAATTTTTCTTTTGAATCAAATATAATTTATTTGAATCAAATATACTTTTTTTGAATCAAATATATTTTATTTGAATCGAATATAATTTTTTTGACTCGAATATATTTTATTTGAATCGAATTTAATTTATTTGAATCGAATATATTTTATTTGAATCAAATCTAATTCATTTTAATCGAATATATTTTATTTGAATCGAATATAATTTTTTTGAATCAAATATAATTTATTTGAATTAAATAAAACTATATTTGTCTCAGAGCCTTACTAACTTATTTGTTTGAAATAAAAATTTTATTTTAGCACAAATAAAATATTTTTTGGCGGAAACAAAAAATTTTGTTTTTAAATCAAATAAAATATTTTTTGGCGCAAATAAAATTTCTCTTTTGAATCAAATAAAATGTTTCTTTGGAATCAAATAAAATTTCTTTGGATACAAACAAATAGGTTAGTTGCCTCTAAGACAAAGATATCTTTTTCTCAGTACATTTGAGATCGAATTTAGACAGAAAATTAATTTTCTTTGAAAAAAATATTCTGAAAATCGAAACTTTTTGTATTTTTTTAGTAGAGCAAAGGAGAGGTGTGCGCAAGAAGACATACTTACGAAGGCCAGAGGCGAATCGCGTGAATAAATAACTATTTTAGGGCGCGTTTCCATGACGACAGACCCCAACTTCACTGACTGACTGACTAACTGACAATGTTGGGAATACGACCCCGGAACAACCTTTGCTTATAATGTTTACCTACACCTGCTTGATGCTTTCAAATCCTCGACACATGACACAATCCCCACAAGAAATTATTTTCAATAATTATCATTAAATTCATTAAAATCCATCGTATATTTATTAACAGAAAATTTTTCCTTTCCTTGATAATTAAACATATCATCGATGTTGATAAAATTAAAATAAAATTCATAAAATATAACACACTCGGAAAAGAAAAATTTATTCGAAACAACCAAATTTTCCTTTAATCAACCAAACAAATGTATAAATGTATTTAAAAAATATTTAAAAAACAAAAAATAAAATAAAGAAATAAAATGTTATAAACATTTTGAGAATCATGGTTAATTTTCACATTTGTAAATGAAAAAAAGGAAAAAAAATGAACCAATCAGGAAATGTTTTGTTGGCAAACGAGACATTTGTGTGTTTATAATGTGATGCGCGTCAATTGCATGATTTATCAAAAGCAGGCTATATCCAGTATATTGGAAACTGTGGTGAGTGACAAATTGTGAGAAGAGGGAAGGGTGCGAGTCGTACACAAAAACCTTATAGTCATGTGGTAACGCCTACCTATATACACTAATACATTTCTATAATTTAACCCTTATATGTGGGGTGGAGGGATGTTGCAAAGATATATTGTAGCGGAAAAAAATGTATTCTCATACATTTTTTCGAGAAAAAAGAATAAATAATTTATATCTCTAGTGACAGGATTTTCACCCCTGTATTACACTGACGATCTATTATCACCATCAGCCGCAACATGAAAAAAATTGCCCCTGACAAATTAAAAAAAAAAAATTCACAATTTATTTATCGAAAAGAAAAATGTTTACAAATTCCAATTCTTCCCATATTCACGATCAGTAGTACAAATCAGTTTAAGTCAGACATAATTCTCCGAATTCTAATTCCGTATCAGTAGTCAGACAAAACTAACATTAATTTTGTTTTTATCAGT
>JUFY01019464.1:0-13538 GCA_001855655.1 Leptopilina clavipes | reverse complement strand
GTAAAATCCTTAGTCACTGTCTGCAATTTCGAAAAAAGAAAAAAAAACTCTATAAACATTTTATGGAATCGTAAAAAAGATTTTTAAACAATTCGATTAATCTCAGTAGTTTTTTAACGACAGTTCCAACCATTTTTTTTTTTACTATCAGTTTTATTTACAAAAAAAAAAGATGTAATTTTTACCTATCAATTCAACGATAAAAATTGAAATTCATGTGTTTGCGGATTTTAAAAAATTCCAAGTATATAAAGTTTTGCAAAGACTCAGCAAAAATGATTTTTTGCAAATTGCTGACATTTGTCTTTTTTTTTAATATTAGGTAAAAGAGAAATTCGTAAGATAAATATTAAAAAATGGGGAAAATAGACAAAGAATGAAAAGATAGGAATGAAACTTGGTTATAGAAGGGATTTTTCGACATTTTTTTTTTTCTTATTTTTCTCGTCAAGACAATTGTTTCCCTTTTGCAATGTATTTATCTTCTTTTTACTCTCCATGAAGTAAAAATAATATAAATATCAAGAAATTTTATTTGCGCCAAAAATATTTTTTATTATTTCAATTTATCTTTATTGTTGCAAAATTTATATAAATATATACAAATATTTTTTTTTTCTTTTGCTGTATTAGAAGATTAGAAACTTGGTTATATTTTTATGCACAGCGATATTCATGATGATGTTTTTCAATGCAGTTATTTCGAGCTATTTCAATATGATACCACACAGAATTGGTTTTTCGGCACTGATATGCTATGAAGTCAATGTTATTATCAGTCCACGCAAGCGTATCAATGCAATAAACTAAAATTATTTGCAAAAATTCGTAGGCGTTAAAAAAATGGAAATTAAAAAAATTTTCATACAAAAACTTCAATCGAACTTTTAATTGTAAATATAAAATTTAACTTACCTTGTGCCTCTAATATTGTAGGATACAAACTTTTATGGAATTCTAATGGAGAAGCAACCGTAGAATGATAATTTATTACAATGCACACAATGCATAAAATCACAAAATTAAACAATTGCATTATGTATGTTTATGTTAATAATTTCTTTTTCTTTTGTTTGTCTAATGAAACAAATTTGCCTATAAGTATTTATAATATTTAATAATAATTAATAATAATTAATAATAATAATAATATAATTGACTATAATATAAATATATTTTAAATAATGAATTTTTATTTATGAATTATTATAGTTATAATATTATTTATGATAATAACTATAATTATTAATATTATTATTTTATTTTTCCTAGTAAATATAATATAATATAATATAATATAATATAATTGATGGTTTGTTTGATTGATTGATTAATTAATAATTGATAATGTTACTGTTTATGTCATATATTAATAATTTACTTAGATTAAATTTAAAATTAAAAGAACGAAATTTGAAACTAAAATTTATTTAAAATTTATTCACAAATTTTTTTTATTAATTTATAATTATTATAAAATTTATTTACATTGAAAATTATTTTCTTATGTTACAGAGTTGTTAACTGAGAATGCGCGATGACACAGCGAATTTATCAGTGGTCCTCGAATCCTCGCGAGACTCATCAACAGGATATCCAAATGGAACCCCACAAAACAAACTCAAAACGACCAGAAAAAATCCACTCGAGGTGTAAGTAATCAATTTCATCATTTATCATTCAATTATTATTATTTTTATCCAAGGAAATTGTTTTTAGATTAAATATAGTAGTAAAATTCCTATGCAAATAATTTTTTTTCAAACAATAAAAGTACTAAAAGATTTTATATAAAAATTGAGTATAAAAGAAAAAAATTTTAGGAATAATTTCGACGGGTTGAAAAAAATATCAATTTTGAAATTGTTTTTTTAGAATAAATTGAAATTTTTCGAGATCAATTTTTAATTGGGCGTAATATTTTTTTTTTGAAAAAAATTAGAAAAATTATTATTGTTAATAATAATAATTATTATTATCATTATTATTATTACTAATTATTAGGTAATTATTAATTATTTTTTTATTATTAATTTTTTTGACCTGTGTTTTTACAAATACTGAATGAAATTGGAAATTAATTCAAATGAGCGATTGTCGAGAAGTAAATTAATTCCAAAGTAGAGAAAATTTAGAACGTAGAAGTTATCCTTTTCCTGTAAAAAAAAATTAATAAAGGCACTTCACGCCTAGAGTCGTCAATCACATGTGTCGTTATTCGTTCGTTAAAGTTTAGGTTACAGTCAATGTAGAAACGAGACTTGGAACGGTAATCAGGATGTTCTGGTCCCGCGATGATATAGAATCCGCGTCGATTGCAGTTTTGTTCGTGAAACTTTGAAAACGGCAATTACGTCGCTAATGGAGCCCCTTCGGGAATTTTCCGACCGACTTTTAGAAGCGCAGTATCTTAAATCTCATTTTTCCTTCACAAGATTCAAGTAATTTTCCCAATCTTTTGCTCGCTGATGCATTCCAATGAAATTGTATCTGAAGGAAAAAACAATTTTTTTGATAATTTTTCACAGTAAAATTACTTTAGTTTCACTAGTTAGAAGTATATGGTAAATTATTAATAAAGAAAAAAAACGAATGATTAGTCATTAAGTATTACTGAATATTTTTCTAAACATTGATAAAGTATTTTGAAGCTAATTACTAATTGTGAGTTAAAGTACACTAAATTTTACTAAAGTATTTGCTAAAGAATTTAGAAAAGGAAAATTACGAATCACTGTTTAAGTATTTACTGAAGTATTTGAAACAGATTTACTAATAATTACTATTTAGAAAAGAATCGCTAAATCTCAGTAAAGTATTGGCTAAAGTATTTAAAGACGACAGAATACATTTTCTATATTGTTTTAAGAATTACTAAACATTACTGTAGTATTTAAATAACTATGTGAAAACTATGTGAAAACTATGTAAAAACTATGTAAAAACTATTTGAAAACTGATGACCAGTATTTGCTAAAGTATTTACCATTGTTTTTAGAAACGCTTTACTAAAAATTACTAAAGTATTTAAGAAGTCATAACTTGAGTTAATTAAACCACTTGCTTGAGTATTTAAAAGATATTTAGTTTTTCAACAATTTAAGGACACTAATTTTTGATAGAAATACTTTAAATACTTTAGTATTTGCTTATCTTGAAAAATTAATTACTCAATGTTTCTTAATTACTTAATTTTTTTACTCAAGTATTTAAAATCGATTTACTGCAAATTATTTAGAAAGTAGTGACTATCTTTCAGTAAAGTATTTGCTTCATTATGTTTTAGTAAATTAATTACTAAATTAATTTAGTAAATACTTTACTAAATACAAAATTGTTCAACTTGCATTACACTTTAGAAAATACTTTTTCAATAGTTTAGTAAATAATAAAACTTTGCCTTGAATGTATTGGCGAAAGAATTCAGTAAATTTGATACGTAAAGTTTTAGTAAATTGATTGCTAAAGTACTTTGAAAATACCTTGAAAATACTTTGAAAATATCTTAAAATACTTTGAAAATATCTTAAAATTGTTCATTTTAATTTTTTTTAAATTCTTAAACAAATTTTAATGTTTAATGTACCTTAATTTTTAAGTATTTGCTAAAGTATTTAAACACAAATTGCTCAATTTTGCTAAAGTATTTACTAACGTATTTTAGTAACCAATTTACTAAAAATTCACCCTTTGTTAAATTATTTCGCCATTACGTCAAGGCAAATTTTACTTTTATTAAAATTTATTAAAGTATTGAGAAAGTATTTGCTAATTTTTATTATCGAAATCAATACTAAAGTATTGAGAAAGTATTTGCTAATTTTTTATTGGAATATATAGAGAAGGCAAATTTGTTTTTAAAATGTACTAAAGTATTGAGAAAGTATTTGCTAATTTTTTATTGGAATATATAGAGAAGGCAAATTTGTTTTTCAAATGTACTAAAGTATTGAGAAAGTATTTGCTAATTTTTTATTGGAATATATAGAAAAGGCAAATTAGTTTTTAAAAATTTACTAAAGTATTGAGAAAGTATTTGCTAATTTTTTTTTTCGAAATGTTTAGAAAAGGGAATGAATTGGATTTTTTCTTCTCGATAGTATATTTATACAATGAATGAAAAGTAACTGCATTTTTCAAAACGTGAGGTTTTTCCAGGCATATTGAGTTATTTATGAAGCGTTTGATTCACCGCGGAAAGGAAACGGATCCATGTCTAGAGCGTCTATCACGACTTTAATCGGACGTACAGATGTCAATTCAATCCCTCTTTTGTTGTCGATGTACTCGTGTAGTACATTCTTCTTTAGCCGTTCCGAGTTCCATTAAGACCTTTTATCATTTCCCTTCTTTTTTTTTCATTGATATCACTCGATCAATCCTTTGATCCCAGAGAACTACGTTATAAAATTTCTCTCTTCAAAAGAAAAAGCTATTGATCTTTTACACTGTACTTTATTTCTCGAAATTTGTACAACATTTCCAAAGAAATGTTTTATTTGAACCAAATATAATTTATTTCAGTTAAATATAAAAGTGTATTTGTCTCAGAACCTACCAAACTATTTATTTGTTTTAAATAAAAATTTTTATTGACACAAATGAAATTTTTATTTGAAAATAAATTTTATTTGAAAATAAATTTTATTTGAAAATAAAGTTTTAATTGAAAATAAATTTTATTTGAAAATAAATTATTTGAAAATAAATTTTATTTGAAAATAAATTTTTATTTGAAATTAAATTTTTATTTATTGAATTTATTAGAAACAAATAAATAGTATAGTAGGGCTCTGAGTCAAATATATCTTTTTTCTGGGTCGATTTAAAAAAATTTTTTTTTTCTAAATCGATCTTTATTCGCAGTTTAATAAAAAAATAAGTTCGAGTTTAAAAAAAAAAATTCTGGTGCAAAATTAAAGTAACAATAAACGCGTGTGTCTACGGTAAAAAATATTTCGTTTCCAGACACACAACGAGACAAGGACAAGGCTAATGGAGAAGTGGAATATATGCTACAAGTAAATGGAGAACCAATGTACGAAAAAAAATATAAAATTAGCAACTAAACGAAAAAACTTTTTTTGAATATTTGTCAAATGAAATGGAAGCAGTAGATATATAAATGTTGGAAAAAAAATCGTATACAAGGGAAAGTAAATACTCAGCAAGAAAATGCAAAAGTTCTCTGATATGTGTATATAGAAGTAACGAGAATTCAATGGCACGATCAGAGTACATGAAAGGAAATGTTACACTGTGCTGGTCGCTTGAAAATCGCTTTTGGTGCGAGAATAAGTGAGAGAGAGAGAAAGAGATTCAAATCTCTTATTTCTCTTCACAAGCAAAGAGATACATGGTTCCATTCAATTGGAACAGTTGCATAGGGTTCTTGAGAGAGCACTTCCGACTGAAACGCTTTACTTCAATTTTCTTCACTTCCGGAAGATTCTGCGTCTTTCATGAGATTGAATTGCAGATATTTTCCAGGACGTTGACTCGTGATTGGACACCGTGATTAGACTTGATAATGCTTTTCTGCTTTTAAATTGGCTAATTTACACATATTTTCCAAAATTGAAAATCATTCCAAGTGCTTTTTCATTAGACGAAAAATCATTATTTTCGTTTTTAATTAAAATAATAGTCAATTTCCAACTTCAATTGACTTTTTTTGTGATAATATTAAAAAAAAATTGATATTATATTATTATAAATATTATTATGAATATTATTATTAATATTATAATTAATATTATTGATTTACTGAGAAACAAATTAAATCAACAACCTTTTTTTATTGTTTCACTTTTCTTTTAATATTCTTGATTGGGGTGAAATTCGATTAATTTGGAAATAAATTTTTTATTCCTGATTATGAAAGAGGAAGTTCAATATAAATTTGAATTCAGAGTTAATAATATAAAATTTGACGAGAGTTTACTGACTTAATTTTTTTTAAAGGGATGGAGGGAGAGAGACAATTAGAATAGATGGAAAAATTCGAAGGAGATTGTAGTATTTAAATATTGGAAAAACATGAATCGTTATGTCGGAAGTGTTCTCTTTGCTTTTTTTTTGTTCCTTTATCGATAATAATGGGGAGGGCATGACTTTGTAAGTCGAGCACGATGTTAATGAAGCATCAATTTCTTCTGTCCACAGTGAATTCGTGCCCCCTCAAACCAAAGAGGAGAAGGTCGTTCCAGCAGCACCTACACTACCTCCGGTACCTTATTACAGACTCGTAAGTGTCAATTTTTTCACCAAATAAAAAATAAACCGATATTCTAAGTTCAAGAATATTATTTTGGCTTCTATTTAAGAATATTATCCAGAGATTTTTATTTCTACAGTCAGAATAATATTTTTACAGATAGAATAATATTTCTTATAAAGTAAAAAATAATATTCTTTAATTCTGAATAGTATTTATCAATTAAAAATAATATTCTTCGATCAAGAATAATTTTTTTCAATGAAAAATAATATTTTTCAGTTAATATTTTTCAATTGAAAGTAATATTCTTAAATTAAGAATCTTGAGAACGAAATGCAAGAATTGTTTTTAAATTTTGCTCAAAATACACTTTACTATTTTAGTATTTGCTAAAATCTTGAAAAATTAATTGCTCAATGTTGCTTAATTTTTTACTGAAGTATTTAAAATCAATTTATTGCAAATTATTATTTAGAAAATAGTGAATACATTTCAGTAAAGTATTTGCTTAAGTCTGATAATTTGTTTTTTTGAAGAAATTAGAAATTAATTGCTATATTTTACTAAAGTATTTGCTTGTGTATTTAAAGAACTAAAGTATTTGTTAAATAGTTAAAAATTAATTACTTAATGTAACTTTAGTCTTTAATGAACTATTAAATTAAAATGTTTTAGTAAGTTAATTACTAAATTACTTTTGTAAATACTTTACTAAATACACAAAATTGTTCAACTTGCATTTAAACACTTTAGCAAATACTTTTTCAATAGCTTAGTAAATAATAAAACTTTGCCTCGAATGTATTGATGAAATAATTCAGTAAAGATGAGTAAAGTTTTAATAAATTGATTACTAAAATACTTTAAAAATCCATTAAATATACTTCTAAAAATACTTTAAAAATACTTCAAAAATACTTTGCAAATACTCTGCAAATACTTTGCAAATACTTTGCAAATACTTTAGAAAAATTAAGTAACATATTTAAATAAAGTTCATTTTAACTTTTATTTAAATTCTTCAGCAAATTTTAATGTTTAACCAATTTTAATGTTTAATGCAGTTTAATTTTTAAGTATTTGCCAAAAGTTTCGTCTTCTAATTTTACTAAAAAATCTTATTTAATTATCATTTTTAATTTTAATTAAATTAGAGATTTTTCGTGGCATTTGCTTCTTGAGAAGGTTCAATTATATCCTAATGGGAAATTTAATAGTGCGAATAATTATATTCAATGTAGATATTACATTAAAATGCACGATTCAATCATGAAAACCGATTTAAATCAATTAAAATGATTTACTAATTTCCTACATAATTAATTTATAAGAGAGGATATAAGAGTGAAAAAAAATTATTTTATTCTTCATAAATAAAAAAATTCGTTTTTTCCTTTTCTTTTAAATGTTTAATTAATAAATCTGAAATCAAAATAATACAGAATTAAAAATTTACGATTGGAATAAAAAAAAAATTAATTTTTGAATTTATTTTAGTTTCGATTTGCAACATTTGGGGAGCTGATGCTAGTGTTTGGGGGTCTCTTTATGGGTGCCCTCACTGGACTTTGCATTCCCATTACTACCATTCAGTATGGAGAGTTTACAACTTTATTGGTTGATCGTAACACTGATAATGAAACAAGTACCGAGACTATTATCATGGAATGGTTTGGAGGAGGAAAAATTTTGTAAGTTTTTCTTTTTAAATTTATAATGAGAAATTTTTATCATTTTTGCAATTTTATTATTTAATTTTTTTTTAATTTAACGCTTTTTATTTACATTCAGTTTTTCATTTTTCTTATTTACTCTCTAAATCTGAATTAGTAAAAATTTTAACTAATTTGAATTAGTGACTCACTTTTTGCTTTTGAATTAGTTAAAATTTACTAATAAATTAGTAGAAAAATTTTTTTTTACTATTTATTAGTAAAATTTAACTAATTCGAAAGCAAAAAGTGAGTCACTAATTCAAATTAGTTAAAATTTTTACTAATTCAAATTTAGAGAGTACTTTTAATTTTTATTTTAACCATTTTTACTTATATTTAATTTAAAAATTTTTTTATTATTGTTAATTTAATCTAAACATTTTTACAAAAATAAAAAAATAAATTAATTTTGATTCTATAACTTTTAAATCACAATTGAATTATATATGTATTTAAATATTATTAATTAAATTTGAGTCCTTGGCTGAAGGTCAATTGAAGATGATAATAATAAGTTGCCTAGAAAAATAATTAAATACCATTTAAAAATTTTGAATTTATTCCTTCGAAAACATACAAATCGTTCAAGGTCATTTCAAAACGTTTATTATTTTGTTATTTGGTTTTCCAAAATATTGAGAAAATTTTCTAATCTAAAATATATAAATATCTATCTATAAATTTCGTAACGTTTTTTATTTTATTGTTATTTAAATTTTATTTTCAAAATATTCAGCAAGTTTGATATAGTTGTGAATAATAAATTGTGTATATTTTATTATTTTCTACAGTAAAAACAAAATGTTTCTATTTTCCTTAATTTCAGATACGCAAATTCAACATACGAAGAACGCATGGATGCCTTATATGACGATTCAGTGGCTTTTGGAGTATCGTGCGCAGCATTATCATGCTTTCAATTTGTTTTTGGAATTTTCGCCGTTGATTTACTTAATATCGCTGCATCAAGACAAATCGCGAGATTGAGAAAAATGTTTCTTCAAGCGGTTCTAAGACAGGACATGTCATGGTATGACACTAACACGTCAACAAATTTCGCCAGTAGAATTACTGAGTAAGTATACTTGAAAAATAAAATCTTTCCCTTTCTCCAGCAAAAAATTACAAATTATAATTATTAATATAAATTAATATTTTCATAAATTAATATTTGAATAAATTAATTATCCCTTTGGAGGGAATTTGCAAGTTTGATAAATTATCACAACATTGTTGAATGGAAGATACCGAGCGCATTTAAACTCTTGATAAAATATGTAATTTCTAGATGAAAGATATAATTTCAAGATAGTTATGAAAATTAACAAAGTAAACGGAACAGAGTTGCAAAAGAGGAAAGTTAGTAAGTCGAATCGTGCAACAGGTGATGTTAAGAGGTCCCTAAAAGCTTGTCTTCTGTGTTTCTCTTTAGCTAAGTTATACGCGCATCTTTTAAACGATCTGCCAACCAATTTCCCATCTTAGATTCTATTAAGAGTTAAAATTCTCCTGACAATTTGTTTTAATCTTCGAATTAGGAACTTGATTTTGATTTAATTCTCTAAAAAATAATTTAACAATAACTTTTAGTGAAATTTTTGTCTTTTTGTTTTAGAAATTGGTAAAAACTATTAGTTAAAAAACGATGGAAAGATATCCAAACTTGATTAATTCACTTTTTGATTTACTTTATTTGTAATTACTAAATTATTAAATTTTTTTTGTAACCGTCTTGTACAATGATCAGTGAAATAATAAATTAAAGACGATCCCCACTTTTCTACAGTAATAATAACATATCATTTTATTCCTTGAAATAATTTTTTCCGTTTCTTAAATTTCAGAGATTTGGATAAGATGAAGGACGGAATAGGCGAGAAACTGGGCATCTTCACCTATCTAATGGTCTCGTTTATTTCATCAATAATCATATCGTTTATTTATGGTTGGAAATTGACCCTCGTTGTATTGAGTTGTGCACCGGTGATTGTGATAGCGACAGCAGTAGTCGCCAAGGTGCAAAGTTCTCTGTCGGCGTTGGAATTGGCGGCCTATGGTCAAGCGGGAAGTGTCGCCGAGGAGGTTCTCGGCGCAGTGAGAACGGTGATTGCATTCAATGGAGAACAAAAGGAGGTCGATAGATATTCGACAAAATTGATGCCCGCTGAGAAAACTGGCATCAAACGTGGATTATGGTCGGGCGTCGGTGGCGGTGTCATGTGGTTCATCATTTATTTGAGTTACGCCCTCGCCTTTTGGTACGGCGTTCAATTAATTCTCGAAGATCGTCCCAAGGATGTCAAGGCATACACGCCCGCAGTTCTTGTTATTGTATTCTTTGGAGTTCTTGCCGGTGCGCAAAATATGGGTCTCACATCGCCCCATCTCGAGGCATTTGCCGTTGCTCGTGGTTCTGCCGCCGCTATTTTTCAGGTATGTATTTTTTTTCATAAATAAATTTTATATCAATTTTTTTTTTTGAAATTTTGCGTTTTATTTTGAATAAATTTAATTTCTATTTTCTCAAGGTAAAATTTGTAAACTATTGAGTGTTTGACCTTCAATTGAAAACAATTTAAGGTTTACGTGACAATTTGTAAATACTAGTTACAATAAATGAGAATTTTGACCTTCATGGTCAGTCAGCTCAGTGCTCTCGACCAAGAAGCACCTTTTTTTAAAAAATATAAGAACTTTTCTTTTATAGTATATAAATATAAATTTTACAAACTTTATAATATTGCTTATGGTTCAACCAAATCAAGTAAGATAATAACTAATTTAAAAACAGTAAGTATTGTTCATAATTGAACTATAAATATTAATCTACAAAACGACTTATTATCGATATGATAAAATAATCGAAAATACTTTTCTAATATTTAGCTATAAAAATATATTATATTATTAGTAATTAGTAATTAGTGTATTAATAATATATTATTATATAATATTATACGCTTTCGGTTATTATATAATAAAAAAATATACGAATATTATATATTAATATACTTGTTATTAACTCAATTACGAAAAATAATTCAAAACCAAAAAAAATTTTTCTTGATTGTATTTTTAATTATAAAAAAAAACAAATATTTTTAATAATTGCAGGTGTTAGATCGTGTGCCGACAATTGACAGTTTAAGTAAGGATGGTCAAAAATTGAAACTGGTAAATGGAGAGATTGAATTCAAGGACGTTCACTTCCGATATCCTGCTAGAAAAGATGTCAAAGTACTTCAGGGCTTGAATCTCAAGATCAAACACGGTGAAACCGTAGCTCTCGTTGGTGGTTCAGGATGTGGAAAATCTACGTGCCTTCAACTCATTCAGAGACTTTACGATCCTCTTCAGGGACAGGTTAGTTTGAAACTTTTCTGGAATAACTTAACTTTTTCTTTTCTCTCCTTTCCGCAAACTAGAAATACATTACTTTCAAAAAATTTTGCCTCCCCTTTCCATCGTTTTTAAACATTCGTTCAAATGTCAAAAACAAATAACAAACAAACAAATAATGTTGAAAAAAATATAAATTTTTTACAAACAAAAATTATTTTTCAATGTTCAAAATTAAAAAATTATTAATGCTTGTTAAAAATTGAGTATTGGAATTTTTTTATCAACTTTTGATAGCCGTTCCCATCCGCTTGTTTCAAAAACAGAAAATTGGAATAAAGGCGAATAAAAAAATTCAAAACTCGAATACTTTTGGTCCAAAATTCTTTTTCAATGTCCAAAATTCTTTTTCAATGTCCAAAATCAAAGAATTATTAATGCTTGTTAAAAATTGAGTATTGGAATTTTTTTTCCAACTTTTAATAGCCAGCATCCCCACTCGCCCGTTTCAAAAAACCAAAAATTGGAATAAAGTCAAATAAAAAAATTCACTACTCGAATAATTTTGGTTCAAAATTTTTTTTCAACGTCTTGAATTAAAGAATAATTGATGTTCTTTAAAATAAGACAAATGCGAATTTATTTTATTAACTTTTAATAGGTAATTATTAAGTAATAATTTCTTTGTGCTTTAAGCCTATTATTGTTATTATTATTCTTATTATTATTTTGATTATTAATAGAATTTTTATTTATTTTTATTTATTATTATTAATAGAATTCCCTTAGAAATTTGAGATGTTAGATTGTTAATTTTCTTTGAAAATCAAAGTCGAATGTAACTTAAGAAGAAATATTCGCTAGGAAAGAGTGGATAAATTTTGAAAGTGTGTAAAATAGAGGGGGAGGGAAGGTGATAATTCAATTTATAAAGATCATGAAGAGCTTGGAGATTACATTGAAACTGTATTCGATTCATCGAGACTGACTTTTTATCGTTTCAATTCCATTGATATGTTTTACGAGAGGGGATGAAAAAAAAAGAAGAAAAAGAAAAAAAAAAGAAAAATGCATGGGAAACGCGACTAGGGATGAGTTGCATAGATATTCATGGTTGTAGATATCTGAGCATTCTAAGCGTTACGAGCGGAAAGTTAATATCGAAGAGCAACGTCATGAATAACCAAGCGACACTTTTATCTTGAGAGAAATTATGGTGGACATTCAACGAATAGCAGTCGCTTAAAGCCACGTGCGCATAGAGCAACTCTTATTCAACGGCCTTTTTATGATCTATAAGGAATAATTATTTTACGAGTTTCCCCCCCCCCACTCACCCATTTTCTATAACACTAGTTTGCGATAAGTCACACAACTATTCTTATTTTTCTCCTTATTCTTCTTTTTCTGATCTACTAATCAGGCCTGCACAAATGCCTAGCTCGCAAGCACAAAAAATATCTTTTTTTTTTACAAAAATATCACTTTTTTTATATTTTATATACAAATTATAAAACGTTTAATTTACAATTTAAAATTTTTCATAAACTACAAATCCTTATCATTTACATAATTACTATCAATTACTATCAAACCTTGTGCAAAAAAAAAAAATGCATCAAAAAATTTTTTTCCAAAAGGGGAAAAAAATTTTTTTTCCGTCTTTTCATTTTAAATTATCCAATTAAATTCTTTTCTCTATTATTCCCTCTTTCCTGTTTTGTTGTTGTTTAATTTTTCCTCTTATTAGTTTCTCTTGGGAAGAAATAAGAAACTTCCTCTCGTGGAACAGGCCTTTGTAGTTTTAATAACTGTGAGAGGATTTTTAAATAAAATGAAAGGCATCAAAAATTGAAAAGTATATGAAAAGGGGAAATGTAAAATAAGTGGGAACAATTGGAAACTGTTGTAATTAAGGTAATAGGTGTAAAAAAATGAAATTTTCGAAGAAAATATTCGATAGGAAAAAAAATGTCTGATCTGTAATTGATTTTTACTACTGATATTAAAACTAGTCTGGGTGACACTTAATTTTACTGCTAATATACAAAAATTTACAAGAAATTGTCTGACTAAAATCTACTTTTACTACTTTAAGGAGTAGATTCACTGTTTCGATGTCAACATTACACGAATTTAAATTGTCTGACCAAAATACGTCTTTTCTACTTTTAATAAAAATTCAAATCAAATTTCTCTGACTCTAAAGGACATTTTACCGCTGACACTGAAACTCTATAATTTCTTTTTTCTATCTTTTTACA
>JUFY01019451.1:0-36666 GCA_001855655.1 Leptopilina clavipes | reverse complement strand
ACTATCATAATACTATCATTGTACTATCAATAATACTATAATAATACTATCATAATACTATCATTATACTATCGGTAATACTATCATAATACTATCATAATACTATCGATATTACTATAATAATACTCTCAGTAGTAAAAGAAAGTTTTAGTCAGACAGATTTGTATGTAATCAGTAGTAAAAGTAATTTTAAGTCAGACATAAACAAACTTACTTTACTTCACTCTCAGTAGTAAAAGAAAGTTTCAGTCAGACAAAATTGTATGTAATCAGTAGTAAAAGTAATTTTAAGTCAGACATAAACAAACTTACTTTACTTCACTCCCAGTAGTAAAAGAAAGTTTTAGTCAGACAAAATTGTATGTAATCAGTAGTAAGAGTAATTTTAAGTCAGACATAAACAAACTTACTTTACTTTCAGTAGTAAAAGGAAGTTTTAGTCAGACAAAATTAAATGCATGTAATAATTCAGTAGTAAAAGTAGACTTCAGTCAGACACGAGTTTTCAACCTAAGAGTGCAACCCAACAAGCTATCGGAACATCACAGTCTATAATAAACTAAAATCAGCACAAGTCTGTAGAAGAGAGAAGAAATTGTTCCCGGAGTAGTCGATACTTTCTGGAATCGGGGCAAAAAAGGGAAAAGAAGAGACCAAAGCGGAAGGAGAGATGGAAGGGTTGGTTTTGCTGTTGTGCGATAAAATAGAGATTCATTCAACTTCAAGCACTGTTAACAACTAACAAAAGCGACTTGACGCCAAGTTTCTTTAAACGAATAGCCTTCAGCCATATTTACTCATCATGATCTTCACTTCACAAGTGTTTAAGTTTTGCACCAAAAGTTTTAATTCATTAAAAGTAAGAAAAAAACAAAACGCCTACATAGATGAAAATTGGGCTATTTTTTCAATCGATAACTATGCCACTACATTGTTTTTCTCTCCTACAGTTAAGAACAACTGAAAATAGATCTAATAATAGAAGAAAGACAAACGGAGAATTATTATTTTTTTATAAAAACTCGAGATTCTCTTGGAATGAGATTTGAAAACAATTGAGAGAAATTTTCTTTCTCTGATTAATAAAAATGAGGAAAACGATTTTTAGAATAAACTTAACATTATATGGACGAAGAAAGAGACCCTTGTGTATATCTTCAACATTAAACGAAATCACTGTGGTGAAGGGACTAATTTCAACGAAGGTACTCTCGAGAATTGCCAAAGATAGTCAAACGGGATTTAGCTCCATCAGCTTCACTTTTATAATGAAGACCGATGACATCGAGGTCGAAAAGTGAGCAGGGTGTCCCACGAGTTGTCGGTTGGAAAATGGCGAGACCATTCATTCTGATTAGTCTCTCGCAGGGGACGCTGAAAGTCTCACGGTCAATGTTCAGATCACGTCAACTAATAATATAACTGCATTTTTGAAAAGAAAATACCAAAGATGTTACTGTTTTTGACAAACAACTTTCTTGATGACTCATCAGCTACCAAACAACTACCTCCAATGAACGAAGCTAAAAATACATTTTTCCATACCTACAAGCAAGAAGTAAATTTTCCATTTAGTAGATTTTTGGAATCAATATACTTTATTATTTACCAAAGTATTTTTTATTTATCATTAGCTTAGATTTTCACACTAAAAAAATGTTTTCTCCCCTTATTAGTGTATCTTATTTTCTACCTTTTATCAAAAGAAATTTCTAGAACAATTGTTTACGATAAAATGTGTCAAGGAATTGTGTGGAAGATGGTCGAAAAACAATAACGCCACGTTGACTTTAAATTTTCCGAGCAGTGAATTCATGTTATTTTGCGCCAAGCGAAACTTTAGTGAGAGGGGGGGGGAATAAGGTGCTGAGGTGGGAGAAAGGCTGCTCACGTATTATTTCCCCTGAGGCACTTTCCAACCCCATGAGACAAGGGCGGCTTGTTGGCCCGAAGTTCCGTCTTTTCTGTCTCGACTTTTCCACTTGTTTGGTTGCCGCAGAGGAAAAGAAAGAAAAAAAAAAAAAAAAGAAAGAAAGAAAGAAAATTTGCCAAGTTAAAGAGAGAAAAAGTGTGAGGCAAAAGCGAGGAAGTGGACGACTTTAACTTTTGATAGTGGAATAGCGTTCTCAAGTTTGATGAGATTTTACCCTGGGACGCGGTGAAAATGATACCCACACCATGGCTCGATACTACGTCACCTGCTTTACATATTATGGACTCATGATACTTTACTTTCGTACTACTTTCCAACTTGTGCTTACGAAAAATTCAGCAAAGAGAAATAAAAGACAGTCGTAAGCTGTAAAAACTTGGGGAAAAATTGTCAAAAGTATGGATATATCAGAAAATTAATTTGAAAAATTACTTATGTCTTTGTTTCAATATTCAAAAAGTTGCATCCTTAAAAATACAGTGTAGACTGACCAGCTATTGAGCTATTTGACAATAAGTAAATTAAATACGAAATCAGTTATTTCTATTCGATAAAAACGCTTAAATATCAATCAACTAATATTTAAATTACTTTTCGATACTATTTTATTGTTTAGAATGAAAACAGACTTTGACAATATAATAAAAAATAAACATAAAAAAACCCAATTTTTTTTTATTTACTCATCTTTTAACGTGATTTTGTCGAATGTTCATTAGGAGTGGAAGTGAAAATCGTTATTTGCTCTTGGTTTATGTATATGTATATATATTCGTTTGTATACAACAAACCGAGCTTCACGCGAGAACGCAAAATCGAGTCGAATAAATAATACTCACGAAGAGTAGAACGAGCAAATCCCTAAGGTTTTTATTTTATTTACCACGCTTCACTGCAAATTTAATATCGTCGTGGTGCTACTGTATTTCCCTTGCCCAACGTATGCGGAATATTTGCATAAAATCCAAGAGCTATATATTGCCAGCGGATTACTGCGAGAGTGTCAAGCGTAAGTACTTTCAAGAATTTTGGACTATTAGAATTATTTTAATTGTTTCATTTAAAGCAAGTTAAATGAAAACTAATCCTTCTTTTTAAAAAGTTAACAAATTCAATTAATGTACATTTTTCAGTGAATATTAACCATGGGGAAATTAATTTTACCTCTCAAATAATACTGTATGGCAAAAGTATTGGATCGAAAAAAATCATTTCTTTCAATTTAGTAGTAGAAAAAGCAGATTTTAGTCAGACAAAGTAGAAAAATAGATATTAAGTAGAAAAATTACATTTTAGTCAGGCGAGACTGATTTATGGAATTTTTATTTTTAGTAGAAAAATCAGATTTAAGTCAGACAAAAATGTTGATTTTTTGGAATTATAGTGTAAGTAGTAAAGATTTGTTATAGTACAATATTGAAATTTTATTTAGAAGTAGTAAAAGAAATTATAGTCAGACGAAAGTTATTTTTTCTTCAATTTTATTTTGAAGTAGTAAAAGGAAGTTATAGTCAGACTAAAGTTTTTTTTATTTTTTATTTTTAAGTAGTAAAAGGAAGTTATAGTCAGACGAAAGTTCTCTTTTTTAATTTTATTTTGAAGTAGTAAAAGGAAGTTATAGTCAGACGAAAGTTCTTTTTTCTATAATTTTATTTTGAAGTAGTAAAAGAAAGTTTCAGTCAGACGAAAGTTCTTTTTTCTACAATTTTATTTTGAAGTAGTAAAAGGAAGTTATAGTCAGACGAAAGTTTTATATTTTTAAGTAGTAAAATGAAGTTATAGTCAGACGAAAGTTCTTTTTTCATTTTTATTTTGAAGTAGTAAAAGGAAATTTTAGTCAGACGAAAGTTCTTTTTTTTACAATTTTATTTTGAAGTAGTAAAAGGAAGTTATAGTCAGACGAAAGTTCTTTTTACATTTTTATTTTGAAGTAGTAAAAGGAAATTTTAGTCAGACGAAAGTTCTTTTTCATTCAATTATATTTTGATGTAGCAAAAGGAAGTTATAGTCAGACATGAATTAATAATGTAAAATAAACATTTTTTCATTCTATAATAATTACTTACTTATCGAATTATAAAATTTTGCAAAATTAATTACTGAACGAATAAACTCATTAATCGAATAACTGATAATTTATTACATATACACAATTATTATCCGCAATTTCATGTAAATTTCACATAATTATTAAAATACATTTTCAAGATAATTTTCCATCAAATCTGACAACACGTAATCACAATTAAATTTACACGTTTATTAAATTACCTAATCCATATATCAATTAATTGAAAATTGTAACAATTTTATGGAATTAAACAAATTAGATATTAGCGCGCGGTTATTGTTTGAGAGAGAAAATTTAATAATTAATAAATGCTCTTTTCAAATTGAACGGGGAATTCATTTCAAAATTATATAAATGAAAATTGAAAATGGTGTGGGAAATTTATTGCGGTTTTAAAATCGTGAATCTCGAATATCCCCTTGTTATTATATATATCGTGACTTTCTTTTTGTCTACGGTTTTTGCGCGCGATAGAGAAAAATGCCATAGAATTCATTTTGTAATTTATGCCTGATTTAATTTATTCTTTGTTGGACGCATACAACGCGCGGTAACACGTACGCACAATACACGCACATACTGAGACCAGGAACAAAAGCGTTTTTTAAAATGAATTTATAGCTGTTGAGCCAGGAGTTACCACAAGCACGTTGACTATACTACTGTCCCTCCACATTTATATAGCCTGCAAACTCCTCGTTTTTGACCCTAAACATTCTCCCCCCCCCCCCCCCCCACTGGCCATTTCCAAATTCACATTCTCAACATTCACAAGAATCTGCATTTTAAAAAATTTTTTTCTCTTTTTTTCAATTCAAAAATGATATCAAAAATAATAACTCTTGGAATATCGTCTACATTGCATTTCTCTAAAGGGATTGAATTTATTGTAATTGTTAAGTTACTCCTTTTCATGATAATAAGGTAGCATTAGGGGAAAGGTGGCATTTCACCTACTGTTAAATGTGTTCCATTCATCCATCACGTACTGCCCAACCTGCCACCACTCCATCATTCCCAAGCTTAGATTATCTCTACCTTCGCCCTGTCGTCGCTTACACGGAAGTTATTCACTATTCTCTGATTTCCTACTTGAATTTCAAGGCCTTTCTAACAAACGAGATAAATGGAAAAGAATTATGATTTTCAATCAAATCATGTCAATCTTCATTTTACAGCAAGGGCAAAAAAAATTAATTACTTATATCTACCCGTAAAAATGAAATTATTTTTCATCTCAGTATATTATTTTACACTTATTTACACCTGCATTAAAAAAATGTAGCTCATTTTATAAACATCATTAAAGAAAAATATTCCACATGAATGAAAACAGTTTCTCTGAGAGAAATATATATAATAAAAGTATAACTTGAGTTTGCATAAAATCAAAAGAAAAAATATCTCACTTAAAAAAGTTTTATTTAATAAAGAATATGTATTTAATATCTACAAAAAAAATATATCTGCAAAAATGGCAAATTGGTTTTCTGTAGATAAAAAGGAGCTTTTTAAAATTGCAAAATAAATTTTAAAGAAACGGTAAAAAAGAAATAGATAAACATAAAATGGAAAATATCTGGCTGTTCTGAATGTGTGCAAATTACCATGTTTCCCGCATGCGATTCAGACACACGCTAAACAAATAAAACATACAGATGGGTATATGACAATCTGTCCCGATAGCAGACAGGGGTTATTTCCAATACATCAGTTCTTGTTAAAGCTCAATATCATTAGCAAACAAAACGTGACGGTAAACATATAAAATATATCAGTTAACTTGAAATACGATAAAAATATTTTCCAGAATTGTTATATTATTTAGCACATAACCATGACTTTAGAAAAACAAACTTTTGTAGAATCTACATTCATTTTAGAATCAGAAATAATTGAAATTCGAAATAAACTTCGAAGTAAATTTATTGGAAATCTCTTTACTTTACTGCCAGTAGTAAAAGAAAGTTTTAGTCAGGCAGAAATGTAGGCATTTAATAAATCAGTAGTAAAAGTAAACTTCAGTCAGACACGAGTATTTAAACTCTAGTAATTCTATTTTCAGTAGTGAAAGAAAGTTTTAGTCAGACAGAACTGTATAAAATCAGTAGTAAGAATAATTTTAAGTCAGACAGAGCTGTGTAAATTTACTTAATTATAGTGTCAGTAGTAGAAGAGAGTTTTAGTCAGACAGGACTGCATAAAATCAGTAGTAAGAATAATTTTAAGTCAGACAGAACTGTACAAATTTACTTAATTATAGTGTCAGTAGTAAACGAGAGTTTTAATCAGACAAAACAGTATAAAATCAGTAGTAAGAATAATTTTAAGTCAGACAGAACTTTATAAACTTACTTTATGTTACTTCTAGTAGTAAAAGTAATTTTTATTCAGACATAACTCTATAAATTCAATAAATTAATGTGTCAGTAGTACAAGAGAGTTTTAGTCAGACAGAACTGCATAAAATCAGTAGTAAGAATAATTTTAAGTCAGACAACACTCTAAACATTTACTGAATTATAGTGTCAGTAGTAAACGAGAGTTTTAGTCAGACAGAAGTGTATAAATTTACTGAATTATTGTGTCAGTAGTAAAAGAGAGTTTTAGTCAGACAGAACTCCATAAAATCAGTAGTAAGAATAATTTTTAGTTCGACAGAACTGTATAAAATCAGTAGTAAGAATAATTTTAAATCAGACAGAGCTGTATGAAGTTACTGTATTGTAGTGTCTGTAGTAGAAAAGAGTTTTAGTCAGACAGAACTGTATAAATTTACTGAATTATACTGTCAGTAGTAAACGAGGGTTTTAATCATACAGAACAGTATAAAATCAGTAGTAAGAATAATTTTAAGTCAGACAGAGCTGTAAAAATTTACTGAATTATTGTGTCAGTAGTAAAAGAGAGTTTTAGTCAGACAGAACTGTATAAATTTACTGAATTATAGTGGCAGTAGTAAAAGAGAGTTTTAGTCAGACAGAACTGTATAAATTTTCTGAATTATAGTGTCAGTAGTAAAATAGAGTTTTAGTCAGACAGAGACAGAATATTTAAACTCCTTAAATATAATGAAATGTTAAGAGAACAGTAAAATAATTTAAATTAACATTAATAATGAAGACAAGAGCCATCGCGAATATACATACATCAATAAATTGTTTTACAATCTATCGGTTCGATTCTCACTGTAGAATAATTGCAAACGAAAAACCTTATATATAAAAGAGAGATGGAGGCGAGTTAATTGATTCGTAAAGAACATCAAAAAAACCAATTAAGAGTTCTATTACTGCGTTTGTTTGTTGGCCAATATACATGTACATTCTTTGAAAATAAATTTTACCTCACCGAACAATTGTGCTATTGAGATACATGAAAATACGATTGAAATGTCGTAACTATGAGAGGCGGATGTTTTTATAACTAACTTTAAAACAAGGTTAGGGAGTGGTTCGTTAGCGTAATAATAATTGTTGCTATATGTCTGCATGAAAAAAAGAAGCCGATGAGATGTTATTGGAACGTTAACGGAGTTTATCTTTCATTACTCTGGTAATGCATTATACGCTTCCTTCATTTTATTTCCGCTCCTCATTAACAGTGAACTCTTGACTCTCAATAAACTTCCTTTTTTCAATAACAATTATTATTATAAATTTGCTTTTGTGTGAAGGAATTATAAAAAGAATAGAGTCTTGTCCCAGTTTTATGTGTGACGCGTTATGAAGAAAGGAACCTAGGATGGAAATCATTTTAAGTTTATGTTTGCATCAGTGGTTTATATTAAGAATTGATCCCCTTTGTATATTTTCATTTCAAATAAATATTCATAAATATTTATAAATATTTATTTTTACAGCGTGTAAACATTTTTTATGGGAATGAGTTTAAAATAAATATTTAAAAATATTTATTTATAAAAATTCTTGACGCTGTTTTAGAAAACTTATTTCATCTTTATATGATTTTTGAAATATTTCTGCGGCGTTACCTCTTTTTTTTATAAGCATCGATTTTCTTTCGATCTCGTTCAACTTATTAGTAATCCTAAAACGTAGAGTCAATACTGCATATACACGAATGGAGTATTTCAACTGTAAGTCACGAACTAGATATATACACACATGAGAAAATGTGCAGTTTGTGTCCACGTGTGTGTGCATTCACATAAATATGCTATATACATTTATATGGTGGAATACGTGTGATATGTAGAATATACAATTCCACTTGGCTCGGAAAAAGCTTTATACGCATGCGAATTGTCGAGATATAGTCAAGTTTCACATTTGCGAGTGACAGGACTGCAGAAACAATGCATTGCATCTGTCCACTAGATATTCCTCTACAATGCTGCATTTTCAGCCTCGCTTTCTTATATATTTCTACTTTTCTCGCCTTGAAGAGAAACGCAGTCAAGAAACTAAAGTCAAAAGCTTATTTCCCGGGGCACCTCTTTCACAATGGAATCACACGTCAAAACAATGAAAAATAACTCTAAAATGCATATCCACGAACATTTTTTTTATTCTTCTCATTTTGTTCCCAAGGAACTTGATGTCAAAAATTTTTAAACTCATTACAATAAAAAATGTTTACACGCTGTAAAAATTTTTCGCAATAACGAATATCGCAATTCAATTTCCAATTATTGTAAAACCTACGGAATATTTTTTATATCAACAAAAGAGTCTTGGTTTTAAATAGAAAACTTTTGATGGATTATGGGGATTATGGGAATTATGGGATTTTCATATATATGCGAAAAATTTAATTGTTTAAGAAAAGAAACCTTTTTCTTGCGGTACAACTGCCCCTTTAAAAGGTCACTAGTGATGGAAGAAAAGCATCGATTTTTCCCTCAATCTACAATAAGAGTCAATTTACCATTTGTGGTTAGGTTTTTGCCTAAGACAATCCCGAAACGAATTTCAATAATGGAAGTCGTTACTATCTCGGGGTAATTGAATCTTATCGTGAAATGAAAGGGGCGAGTCACGCGATCGGAAAATCACGGTATTTAAGTGACTTCCTTGGTTGGAAGCCTTGGGGAATTGCGACTCGGACCTTTTTTTTACGAAATATTCTATCAATAAAGTAAACTTGCAGCAGTAGATATACTAAAAGCTATTAAATCTTTCCGCTTATCGTTCACGATATAAATGTTTCACAAAGATTCATTTTCTCTCTTGACTTCAACATCATAGATCTTCTATTTCATTATCTTCATTGCAATTATTATACATTAAATAATTAAATATTTAAATATATTTAAAACTCCCCATTTTGGTAATTTGAAAAAATGCATAGGGATACCTACAATGCATACCTAAATGCATACCTACAATAATAATACCTACAATAGTAAATAAATTAGCATTGAGACTGGATTCTCAAGTGTCCTCTCACAATTACAAAAAAACACGATATTTATCGAGGAAATCGATTTTCAGATTGGGGATATTAGTCACTCGTTGGTTAAATAAAACGGCAATTGTGGATCGAGTGTGCACATTTTCAGTCGTAAATATTCTTGTACAGTGGGTAACCCCTGCAAGCGTCCGACAGAATTAATTTCATCGCAACTTGCATCACTGTCGGTCGTTAGCCCGGAAAAACAAAAACAAATACTATAATTGTATAGTATTTGCATTTCCACCAGTCAAATACTGTCTGATGAATTGATCATCAGTTTTTAATTCGTGATAATTTATGTAATATCTTCATCCATAATTTTTTCAACGAATTTGTAATTTTGTGATTCAAAATCAAATTACATTCGTAATTAAAGTAAAAAAATATATTTCTTCGAAAGTCTTTTATTTACAGTAAAAAATTTCGTTTTGAAATATTTTTTATCAGAATTGACATAAATAGAAAAAATATGAAATGATTATTCAATAAATTGCTGAGGCAAAATTTTTTAGAATTAATAAAAATCAATTAATTTTCCACGTGACATTTTTATATAATTTGAGTACAAATGCAGACGAATTTTAATTATTCTTTGCCTATTGCAATTATTAAAGTACGTTTGAAATGTGCTCACAGTAAAAATAGCCGCGAGCTATAAAAAGCCTTTTTAAGCTGCCTCTGTAATTTTTTTTTTTTTACATCACTTTCATTTTATTTGATCAGTCGAAAAATTTAACACCATACTCGTTAAAAGCTTTGTTCTCACTTAAATACAAATAAATCCTATTTTTTTAATGAAACGAAAAATTTTTTTATCCTGAAAAGCAATAATGATTATTATGTATTTAATCGTGAAATTAATATTAATTTTTTGAAAAAGAAACAAGTGAAAATTACAAGCGTCATTAATTAAACTAATTTTCCTTCTATATGCATTTGATAATTCAATTTTACCATTTCTAAAGCACAGCTACAATTATTGATCTGAATCAAATGTCATACTCAAACATGTACACACAAGTCGAAAACATATATACAAGTCAACAAACAATTAATAAATGGAAACATAGCTGTATGCAATTAATGTGATTGTAATCAAACTCTATGCACGAACGTTATTAAATTTCCGAGGACAACATATGAACTAATACAAACGTATATATGCGTATTCTTTAACAAATTTTGATTAGTGGCGAAAAATAATTTATTGCCTTTACTGACGAGCAAGGAAAAAATGATATTTCGAATTTATTACCTTACAGTAACTTTGCTGAAAGGTTGCATTGTAATGATGCTGTAAGGTTGCTGCAAGATTCAAATTTCCCACATTGAAATTTAACATTTTGGCAAGCTTGCGGTGTAATTTTGCAAAAAAGTTATTGTGAAACCTGGCAGCAATCTTCCGGTAATTTTACAGTGCAAGATTACAAAGTGAGACATTTCAAACTTGCAGCAATGTTACGGCGCAACCTTACAGCAAGTACTGTGTTTGCGAGGTAATTTATTTTACTTCACGTCTCATTTTATCATCACGTCTTTAACACCATCTTGTAATTCGATGTTGCATGTTTAGAGTGTCATTATAAAAATGTTCATCTACTAATTAACTGCACGCAGACGACGAGGAGACCGTTTAATCAATATTTCGTCATTTTCCCCGATGAACCGCCTATTCGTCGTAAAACTCCTATCAGCAAACTTCAACTAAAAATGTAAATTCACATTACAAAAAAGATTACTCAAGCATTTTTATAT
Organism: Leptopilina clavipes; assembly: GCA_001855655.1. Lineage (NCBI taxonomy): Eukaryota > Metazoa > Arthropoda > Insecta > Hymenoptera > Figitidae > Leptopilina > Leptopilina clavipes. The sequence goes on along the minus strand of JUFY01019451.1, from coordinate 25,489 downwards.
TAACCCACAATTAAATGATTAAAAAAATATATGGCATTTTTGCATATATAAGAAATTTAAAAGTTAATTATTAATATTATTTAATAAAGCAAAAATCAGACAAATTCTCAACAAAATGCTTCTCCAATTAGAAAAATTAAACAATCCGAAAGTTTCATGGATTCTTAAATGCTTCTAATGTCGTCATTTTAAAGTAGAGATATAATTTTTTAAATAATATAATAAATAATAATAAATAATTTAAATAATCTGATTTCATTTATCTTAAATATTTAAGTAAAATTTAATTTCAAGAACACATTTTGGCGTAAAATCTAAGATGGAGAAAAAATTCAACTATGGTAGTGAATTCAATTATTTATTGTGAAATCTATTTCCGAGACAATCAATTTCATTTCAAATGAAACTGCAAATTGATAAAATTGAATCCGCTGGAATTCTTTATAATTTGTAATTGTCATTTAAAATAAGAAAGAGATAGAGAGCATAAGAATTAAAATTTAAATGCTCGAAGAAGAAAATTTTATGTGCAACTTTTATTTCAAATACAAAACATAATTATACAAGTCTATCTTACCTTTTTCTGCAAGAACATACATATCATGAGTCACTTCATCTTTAGATCTGCAATGAAAAATAAATTTTCTTGAAAAAAATCGTCTACATTAATGCACAAAAATGCTTTTAACTTCTTTATAAAAAAATTCTTTCAAGTTTTATTTAAACATATAATTAAAAGATATAATCAAGCTTGTGATGCCTGACTTAAAATTATTCTTACTACTGATTTTATAAAGATCTGTCTGACTAAAACTCTCTTTTACTACTGACACTATAATTCAGTAAATTTATACAGTTCTGTCTGACTAAAACTCTCTTTTACTACTGACTTTGTAATTCAGTAAATTTATAAAGCTCTGTCTGACTAAAAATTTTTCTTACTACTGATTTTATACAATTATGTCTGACTAAAACTTTCTTTTACTATGACACAATAATTCAGTAAATTTATACAGTTCTGTCTGACTAAAATTCTCTTCTACTACTGACACTATAATTCAGTAAATTTATAAAGCTCTGTCTGACTTAAAATTATTCTTACTACTGATTTTATACAGTTTTGTCTGACTAAAACTCTCTTTTACTACTGACACTATAATTTAGTAAATTTAATAATTGAAATTAACTGCTTTGGGAATTTAGCGAATTCAATCATTCGTTTCGAGTTCAATTATCTCTGTCTCAAAGTTACAAGACACAAATCGTTCTGTCCTCTCGAGAGATTCATTTAATAATTTTTAAGATAGAGAGCATTTTTAAATAAAATCGTTTTAAATTCACTTGACTAGCTGTTATTAAATTAATTCCATAGGGAGTGCAATTAATGAAAAAATCTTTCGCAAACTGTTTGAAAAAGAGTTTTTTTTTATAGATTCACTTGGAATTTTAATAAATCTTCAATATTTTTATCTTTTTATCCAATTTTTATCTTCTTCTTCTTCTTCTTCTTCTACTTGCCCCCTTAATCAGCATTTTCTTTGTTAAAATCCCTTTGATCGTGTCTTTCAATTTTTTGAGAAAATATATAATTTTTCCAACGATGAAAATAGAAAAAGAGCGTTTATCTTTCTCGAAAAAAAAGCTAGAATTGTTGAATAAAGCACTTTAGACACTTTAAGAGGAAAAGTTGAATAAAGAAAAGAAAAAAGTCAGATAGTAGGTATTGTATTGAACAAAAGTCAATAGTGCAGGGAGTTTTGCAAATAGAGAGTCTTTGCACGCAATCATGGGCTTTCGTGAGAATAATAAGCTTTATCCAACAAGATTGGTCAATTCTGGTAAATTTCCGAGTCAATCGTTAAAATAATTTCTTTATCTTTCGTGGAATTCCAGGTCAAAGAGATTTTCTTCTATTATTCTTAATTTTAATTCCACAGCTAGTGATAAAATTGCGGTAAAGAAAAATTTGTCAACAGCCTTTTTTTATTTTCATATCACATTTTGATTAAAAGAGGAAAGAAATGTTCATCTGAAGAATGATGATAATCCGCACTATAGAAACATCATACCCTAGAATACATTTAAATATAATTCGAAGCAGGACGCGTGTTCTGTCCAAATGCGTTTATGTTAATGCGAATTCTCAAAGTTATTGCGACACGATGTGTTCAGCTGCGACCCGCGGTTTCAGCTTAGCGCTTGGTTTAGCAAGGAGTTTACGATAATTCCTGTTGAGCATGTCGCCTCCGAAATCCATTTAGAATATAAATCCGCGTTTCTGCGTTACGTTACGAATTACCAAAATATACGAGCAGGAGAAATTATTTATATTTACCAGGAAAAGTATCTCTTGTTGTGTTGATTATAGTGAAGAAATAGTGTTTTATAAAAACAGTTTAGCAAAACATGGAGAAAAAGTTTTTTTTATACTTTATTTTTAATGGACTTTAAAATGACTCTCAAAGGCCGCACCCATTCCCAAATTACCTTTGTGTGCTCCTCGAGCTCTATCGATTCCACGCAGACACTGACTATTCTTACCTGCGCAGTTTTCGACCTAAGCCATATATTAAACCTGAACATAATTCTTCAACACTGTAACAATGATGTCCTTATCTGTTGACTTATTTTCCCTGTTGATTTTTTCAACGCAAACTTAGTTGACACACATCATAAACGGTCGGACTTGAAAGTGTTTTTTCCAAATAATTGATAATTCAAAATAAATGGTAAATGAAACAAATAAAAAAAATTCTCTGGAAAGAAAGAAAATTGCTTCTGGTTTTATGGACGAGAAACCTATTACCACTATATATATATATAATTTCGCATCATAAAATTTATATTTGTTCGAAAGGTTATCGAACGCTTTTTTGGGTTCCTTGCCATCTTGAGGAGTCGAGTCGCGAGAAAATTCCGCGTTTCCATCAAGCGGAAATGGAAGGGAAAGCAAACAGGGTACCGCGAAGAGAGCGCACATTGGAATCTGTGCCAATGGATTTGCCGACGCTCCTCTTATTTGCAGGAGCTGACGGAAAATGTGAAAAATTCCTATTAAGGGATTCCAATAAGATGTGGATGGAGTAAAGTTGCGCGGGTGTCGGGAACATAAAACATAATATTATTTTCAGAAAAGCGGCGGCGCGAGAATTCAATTTCGCCACGTGGCATATAATAGTACTTATCGTTCCTTAATGCACCACTGCCTAGACAATACAAAATTTCATTTCATCCACTGATTCAACGTCTTCCAAAAATTCACACCATTCACACCAATCTTTACCTTTGTATCTGAAAATTCACATTCCTTGAATGACTTCAAATAGGATCATTGATTTCAAGAAACGAATTCCATTTTAAATCTGTCAGTGCGAGTCAGTTATTCCTAAAAGAAATTAAATGTTTCGTGTCGTACGGATAACTTTTAAGAAGAAGGTGAATATTTTAACTTATATTATGTACCAACATGTTGCAATAATTTTCGAATTAATTTCACTGTAAACCTAAAAGTATCAAATTGATACCAAAAGTATCAAATTAATACCAAAAGTATCAAATTGATTCAAATTTTTGGATCAATTTGATACTTGTAAGTTTAGAGTGTTGCAACATTTATAAATTAATGATTATTATTTTATCATTACAAAGAAAGTTTACGAGAAAGATGACCAAAATTGCCACTTTCTTCGATGAGAAACGAAACCATTTTCTTACGGAACGCTAAATAATTCCAAAGATCAGAAAACCCTACTAAGGTCGGATTCTCAAGACGATTCCACTCTGAGTGTCGAACCTCGCCCATTTGAGGTTGACTGAGCTGCACCCTACTCTCATTTGTATAATCTGGCAATGCCATTATTGGGATCCTTTCATTACACCCGGTGAAGATAAGTAACTTTATTATTCACGTAGCAAAGAAAAAGAAATCAAAAGTGCCACTATAGCTAGAGTCGCAAATTAATATTTATTTCGAATTGAAAAAATTGAGCACGGTAAAAAGAGAGAAAAAGAGAGAGATTGAATTTGTCTTGAATTAAAACTCTTTAGTATCTTCCTGTAATATTTTACAGCAGGTATCTTCTTATAAAAAGTCAGTAATCATTTTCCTCTTGAAAGTAATTAACACCTTTATGTATCTTATATTCATAGCGAAAGCAAAGTTGATTATCCAAGCTATAGAAAACGGTAGTATTGATTTTTCTTTATTTATAAATGCAAAATTAAATAAACTTGAAAGATAGTTCAAGTTGAAAAAAATGACTTTATTAAAGTTTCTAATTAAATTGGAGAACATTATACATAATAGTACTTAATCCCTAGCGCGAGATTATCAAGAAGAGATAAAAATTTTTCCTTAGTTAAAAATTTTCCCGAATCAATTCTTATTTTCCAAATAAAGATTCTTTCTTTCGAAATAATCTGAATTCCAGAGTTTCTCTTCTTTTACGTCGAAATTCTGAACTATTCGAAGAAAATTAATAAACGACAATTACAGTTTTTTAAAATGATGAGAGCAGAAGGTAATATTAGAGAACGTAAGGAAAATTTAGCACAACTGGGGAATAATTAAACACTAAGGAAATCGTTTACCATTTTGCCTCTCAAAAACAAAGCTTTGTGAGGTCCAGGGTCTAATCAATAGGGATGTCGATAATTAACAAAGGAGAGTTTCAAGCTCTTTCCTTTGACGAATCAGTAATCCAAAACTACTAACAGTATCCGTTAAAGGACTCCAGAGAAGTACGATTTCAATGTAGAACATAAGGTATTCCTTAAAATGAAAACTGAACTCAAATTTTAAAAAGAGGCAAAAAGGAATTAATATTTCAGTAAGCTATCATATATAAAACACCAATTGATTTGTTGTAATAAAAAATGACTCGTACAGTGTTCACAAATAGAGCCAACGCTTCTGATATTTTTCCTCTTTTAGGATGAATTTCTGAGCTATTAAAAAACAGTTAAAGTCACTAATTCAAATCAGTTAAAATTTTTACTAATTAAGATTTAGAGGGTAGATTTGAAAAATAGCGTCATTTCTTTCAATTTATGGTTTCAGGTATTTATTTCTCCTCTGTGATTTAATACCTCAAAAACTTATTGATTAATTTGCATATAACACGGATCGAGAGACTTTTACAAAAGGCGAAAGCTTTATAGTAAAAATATGTGATAGCAAATAAAATAGATATATGTACACAGTGGCAATAGTGGAGGATTAGAATGGAAGATCGATTCGAATCTTCCGTTTTCCTGAAGAGTATCTAGAAACATCATCCTCAATATATCTTCGAGTATATAAAGCATTTATATAAAACCATTGTCCTCTTGGACTCTTGGTGTGATTTTGCTTGCTCTCTGATACTTTGTATTTCCTTTCCATTCAATATACACTGTCCTCTATATACACATCCACTCATGTTTGAGTAATAGCATCGGATTACAAAGCTTCGACTGAAAACACCTTAAAAATTGGACTTTCACTACGTGCCACGTTGAGATAAAGTCACACATTCAGGATTAAAGATCAACTTTTCCATTTCTTTTCCCCCTTTCTCCATTTCAAGTTAATTCACTGAAACAGACCATACCATCAATCGTAACCTGTATAAAATATTATTATCCGCCCGTGAGTGTAAAATATACCTCACAACTGCAATTTGCGGATAAACGAAAAATATTACATCCAATATTATTAGATTATCACCAAAGAAATATTGCCTCAGTTCATTTCAAACACAAATTATATAATTTTTACCAAAAAAAAAGAAAATTTAACGGTTTAGGAGAAATTAAAAAAAAAGACCCCTTTTTAGGACTGTCATCTTAATAAAATAAAGTACTTGATGGAATTTTTGGATAACCTACAAATGATATACAAATGGAAGGTTCGCTATTGACCATGAGTCTGAGTAATCTTTCTTCGTTTTCCATTTCAAAGGGCATCATTTGAATCGATGTTTTCTGTGAAATCCGTTCTGGTCAATCTGCAATCAGTTTCACATCGTATCCAATAGCAAACGACTCTACTTCATTTTCCCTTATAAAGCAAAGTGGTGAATACACTGTTCAAAAAAAAAAAAAAAAAAATTCCTTTTGAATAAACGCGGACATCCCCTAGAGCTTCTCTTGTGTCACAGTGCCTCCGAATGATATCCAAAGAAGTGGATCCAAATGGAATTTTCGCCGCCTCGTGACATGCATTTTTATAGAGAATTTTCGTTAGGTCGTGTCATTTCTCACATTTTGTTATATAAAAATTTCACCTCTTTTATTATTTACCGGGAAAAATTTTTTTTCTAAAACAATGAAATTTTTTTTCCTTCAGTTAAACTTGTCAAATATTGGACAAAATCATCTACAACTATTATTAACATACATTTTATCAATCGTGAATTACAAACGGAATTTAAAAGACCAATAAATTGTACACTTTACGTAAAATTAGTAATAATATGATTGCTATTCTGATCATGATTGTTTAATGATACTTGTTGATAAAGAATAATCCTAATCATATTCTAATAATAGGGAGCTCTGATGTTTAATGCGGTTATAAGAATATATCTTCTTCTCAGGATCAATTTCAAAAATTGATCATATCTAAACTTAGGAAATTGAAACGTTTGGTCAGGAAGTGAGGAGAAATTTGGTCTCGTGATATCAGTGATTCTTGTAAATAATCTAAGGGTCAAGGGATGGGTCATCGATGTGAGGTTAATGGCTTCGATCTCTCTGTAGTTGCAGGATGCTGGTCATCCGTACTCGTCTCACGTGGTCGATTTTCTGGAGTACCTGTGGAGACCGGAAAGACACTCAACATTAGCTTCAGAGGCCATCAGTGGCACCAAGGTCCAGCGTTTATTCTAAGGACGTCTGACATCAGCCTCATACCTTTTCACGAAGATTGAGTGAAGAAAGAAGCGCAAGTATAGAGAATCTCTGCTTCCAGCAGTAGCTTTTGTAAGAAACGGAAACGAATATCGGATTCCGATAAAAGAAAATCGAGCTTTGAGGACCTTTCGCCTCGACCTAAGCAATTCGAAAGTCCAATGGAAAGCCATTCGAGTGAGAAGCTTCCGTTTTTGAAATTTAAAGTCTCCTACTTGAGTGGCAAAGTCTCCGTTCAAAAGCATTTTTCGGTTTTCAGGTAAAATCTTCCTCTTATGCCTGTTTTTTCTTCTTCCTCCTTTAAGCAATCAAGTTACTTTTCTTCGCGGCAATGTTGGTCGGAGGGGAAAGTCAGTTCTCATCAAAGAAAATGACCCTCCTTCTCCTTTTCAACAAGTGAAATAAATCACTGTTTGCGCCTCACGGCATTGGATTTTCGACCGCCTCCACCCTATCGTGTTTTACAATTACGGTAGTTTTATGACTTTCTATCCCCAGCAGACTTCTGGCAACTTGTGATTGCGCAAGTTTACGAGTGCGGACGCCCGAGCTATCTGTCGGTGATTCCCCTTTTACGGTCACCATTGCTTTGGAACACAAGGCTTACTCTTACATTCGTATGTAGATGCGAATACCTAAGCTTTGCAGATGTTCCTCCCTTCGCAGGTAAAGAAAAAAGGATCCGTCAAACCGGAAACTATTGCATTTATGCTCAGCTTACGAGACGTCGTTTCCTTCCAAGGGAATTGATTACCAAAATGAAACGCATCTGTATGAAAGAAACGAAATGTTGAAATAACTTTTTTACAACCGCTGCTAAAATTTAAACTAAACAGTTTTGTAAGAATATTGTTGGAACAGGTGTTATGTTTAATAAATGTTATTTAATAAATGTAGACATTTACTAAGTAACATTTATTAAGAGTAAGAGTGGAACATTGCAGAATGCTACTTAACAAAGTCTTTGATAGTGAAATGACTGAAATTGTGGAGGGTGTTAACGAAGCAGTTTGCTAATGAGGTGTGACACGTAGGTGGTACGTAGTCAATGCTGGAGGGCTGCTTCAGACACCCTATTGCAGACGTCTGATGGGGTTCGACATGGTGAGTTCGCGGATTTCCATTCTCTTATGTGATACCCTATGAGCCTTAGCAATGCGGAGGGAGAATTGAAAACGTACGGACATGAAAGAGAGAAAGCGCTTGCGCTCTTTGGAATACCACACTCACGCACACAGGGGAAAATCTTTTCAAATCAACGTTGGAATGCAGTACATTCGATCGCACCTCATATACTTGATCCTTTTACACAAGCTTACGAAGAAGCCCCGTAAGGTCTGAAACGACCGGTTTCCGTCACATTTGTACACACTGACATCGTACATGTGCCTGTAGATAACTTTCCAGCCACCACTTGTCGCACTTACATTATACCACATTTACGTCAAGGAAAGTCGTGAAACACAACACCTTAGTGCCAACATGGACCTTTGTACATGTCAAACGCGTTGATAAGATGTAATTCATGACCTGTAATACCCACAGGATTAATACCGCTCTTATCATGTTAACAAATCCTCGAGATTAATGAGATTATATTTGCATAGTTTGCATCCAAACAATTCCTTTCAAGATCCTGAACAACTTTACAACCGAAAGTAAAAATATTTTCTCTTTCTGGTAATATCAGTCCTTTCGGACATATCCCTAACTCACAAAAATACTTTCGAAATTTGAATCAGTGATGTGTTATTATTTAGTGGCTGAATAGAGAAACGTTTCCAGAGAATAAGAACTCAAGGGAACTGTTTCTTTAGTGAAATTATGAGCTATTGAATCAAATTGTAATCATTGTAAAATTGAATCATTTACCTAATTCAACGGAAACAATTGTTTTACTGTAATATTTATGAATTAAATATTTAGATTATTGTTGACAGAATTACATACAGAATTCCATTTGGAGATGAAATAGAGGAAAATGTCAAAGCTAATCAGATGAAGCAAGGCACTAGGAACAGTTCAACAAATGCATCGTACTCGCACAGCGGGATATGTGTGGGTAACCGCGTCGCCTATAATTTGATTTAAAGTCACTGTCCGAGAGAAATACGTACACGTTGGTGGTCACTCGTGTAACGTCAATGTCAAACTGTAGATACGAATTCGCGCATATGCAGTAAATCGTGAATACGCAAAAACTCATATTGCCTATCAGGTGATTGTAAATTCTGTAACAATATCTCGTAAAGTAAAAGCTCTCTCGTGCGCACAACTTCGTATTTTATGATCGTGTCGGATAATTGGGAAGATTCAAAATGAACGAGCGAAGCGGCTCGTTATTTTATGAATAGCCCCAAAACCAATGACACCATTTACTTTCCCTAAAATTCACAACAGAGATATCTTAACACAAAATGTTTCACTAGTGTCACTCCAAATTAAACCAGTAATTTTAGATACATAACTAACAATTTCAAGAATTAAGAGCAATTTTAGCATATAAAAGACGTTGAGACGGTAGTTCCTCAACCCGAAAAGTTTATTTTTCGATTCTTTTTCTGATAAATTGGCTTCTAGTTTAAAAAACCCTTATCGAGAATAAGAAAATATAGGGCGGAAAGTTCTCGTGAGTCTTAAAGACAAATTTAATTCTCCAAAGTGAATAAAAACTATATTGGACAATACCAACCGGTAAATAGACTTTGTGCATACATAATGTATACATAAGACCGGGAGGAATTATATATTAATGTTTCTAAGGAGTTTTGTACTGAAATGTGCACATGAGCTTTCCAGTTTCTCGATAGTACTATCCCTCGTTCTCAGGAAACACCTCCATATAAACTTCGCCTTGAGGCTAGTATTTCCCGGTAGTTCCCAATAGAAACCATCGCATTAATTATTCTGCGTCCTCGCGCAAGTTTCAAGTCCTCAGGGTAGTAGCAGTACTTCTAAGAGAGAAACTCGATCGGAGAACGTGCAGTGCACAAAGACAGAGCTTAGGAGACTTACTATTATGGAAAAAAAGACGTTTACTAAACTATTTTCAACTTTGTCTATTATTCTACACCCTAAAAAAATTTCCAATAAACTGCTGTCCAAAGTAAAAAGCTAGTAAAGTCGCATTTGCCATAAGAGCGAATGTCGAATAACAAAGCTAAGGGACGCTCGCCCTTGTGGCAAATGCGACTTACTGGAATCTTAAGGGAAGCTTCCAAGGAATCTCGAGGGAAGCTTCCAAGAAATCTCGAGGGAAGCTTCCAAGAAATCTCGAGGGAAGTTTCCAAGAAAGCTATAGGGAAGCTTCTCTGAAGCTTCGGACTTGATCTGCTTTCCAGCTTGTGCGTGGCAGACTATATATTCAAATATTTCAGAACTGGATAGTTTATAAAAAATTCACGTCTAGGGCACTATTTTAAATTAGGATAAGATCGAGAAAATTTAGTAATACATACACCTAACCTGTTTGCTTCTTAAAATGATAGCGTCATGGGATTGAGGTCGCGCGTAAATTTCCGGAATCTTAGTTGATTTATCTCTGTTGAAATATAGGTTGCTCACCTGAAGGATTTAAACGGAGGTTTGCCGTTGGCATAGTTTTGAAATTGCTGTATGGTTGGATGGTTAAATTGCAACTTGGTTACTATATATATATGTATATATAAAGTCACCACTTTGGTCTCATTCTAAGTTGTGGAAAACGCACTGTTTTTCCAAGGGGTTGGAATTTTGTGCTCGAGGGCGCTCTGAGAATCAAGCCACCCGACGTGGCTATAAGGATTTGTTAGTCAAACACTATTGCGGGTGTTACGATAACAAATCACGCTGAGCGTGAACGAGCTTCTGCCCCGAATACCAACTCTCAGACATCCAACCAAACTGAATCCATTGAGAAAACACATTGTATTTTTTCTCTCCCTTTAATATATCCAGCATACTCATTGTCTCATTCTTAATTCAAATCAGACAATTCTAATTTTGACTCCCCGATTATAAAATAGATATGAAAAAAATTTATTGAAAATTTATTTATTAAGATTGGACAAATATTTCAATCAAAAATAGTTAGAAAATAATAAATATTTCAAGTACTTCGCATTTATTGTTTTGATGAAAAAGTTTCTGTGGATTTCTGAGGATAAATGTTAGCTATAACCGGAAATGTGTAGTTGGTAGACTGTGGTTTGGGTGAAGAAAAAGCGGAAATAGAAAAAGAAGAAGAAGAAGAAGGTGTAGACGCAGTCGACGCACGTATTCCATCAACGCGGAAGCTGGATCGTGGAACCAAAAAAGGAGTTGGCAGGACCATATTCAGCAGCATGTCAGTAGAAAGATAAATGTACTTGAAATAGCGCACCCTTCTACGAATTGCACTGAGAGGGTTTCATTATGTTCTCCTTTATCGGATACATACTGCATTCGATTTCGATCAACTAGATTTCCCTTTTTCCATTAACTTCACTCAGACCCTCAACCCTCAACAAGTAACAACTGTTTTTACGCAATAATAAGTTCTTTTCTTTTGCATAACCCTTTTCCTCTGTTTAATTGCAAAAAAAATCGATTTACCATCATTTAGAATTAATTGATACAATAGTGTTGCATGATTTCATGAACCATTTGGGTAACAGATTCTTTGATCGGAATATATTTATATCGAGCTTCAACTCGCAGATGAGGCAGAGGTAAAACTTCTCCCCGTGTATGATGTGGGTCATGTTGTCAACAAGTCACCGAATCGATTCATCTTCCTTGACGTATTGCAAAATTATATATATATGTATAAAATCCAATTATCAATATCGTTTCCATCAAAGGAGAATTAATTTTTCAAATTTCTGAAATTATATATATTGTATAACCTCTTACAAAACAAACTCTGTATTGAAATGAAATCTAGGCTAATATTTTTCTAGTACGTGTGGAAAAATTTACCTAATTGGAAAACAATTTGCCCTTGTATTGCAAAATGTTTGCGCGCATCTACAAATAAGTTTAAACTTAATTCATCTTGGAGAGTAGTTTTAAATTGGTTTCCCCTTCATCCTCGGATAAAAAATTAATCTGGGAAACTCCAGGGATGTCGAATACAAGATTCCGCATTTCGACAGAAACAAATAAAGCGCCTGCTCGACCTACTCTCTGCCACAGTAAACCAGGGAGTGGCAGCATCCAATCGACCTTTGACTGTAATCGATTACGTTGCAACTTACTCATGCATTTTTGGCAATAAATCATTATGCATACTTTAATAATGGATCAATAAAACAAACATTGTAGATCTCATTGATTTTGGAATGATTCTTTTTTGCTTCTTGATGCATCCAAATTAAAAATGGATAATTTTGATGATGGGAAAATAATATTGGCAAGGATGATAAGATTTTGATCGTTATGATTCGAGATCCGCTGAGTTTGATTTATTTGACATTTACTTAAATATGTTAAACAGAGCGGATGATGAGTAGACAGCTTAGTTCGGTAGTAGCTTGAGGCTGTTCATCGAGGGAGGTACTTGTCTTGCATCTGACGTTATGTCTTACTTATGGGAAGATAGTAGGTTTCTCTAAAGTGGTAGTTGCGTCGCCAATAACTCAGCTACTTGGGGGGCTTTCAGAAGTGGAACTTGTTCCACCCTAAGCTACGTCGTCATAGTCGCCAACTCTTCCTCGAAAGCGTACACGGACCATCCTTGCAAACTACCAAGTTTCCCAACCGAAGGGATGTGTATGAGAAATTAGAGAGAAGTCTAACGCTAAATTCCCTTACCTATGGGATCGGTAATTACTACGAGTGCCCGACTCGATCATTAATTTACCTTCAATTTCAAATGCTACCAGTTCCTCATTCCAAGTACCTCCGCACTAACTTCAGCAAAAGCATTTTCTTTTTTTTTCCCTTGACGTATACTCTCGTGTTCTATTTAAAAGAAAATAAAACAGCACTGAACCTATAAAAAAAAGAACGTAAAAAGAAAAGGAAAAAAGAGTCTAGGAAAGCAAGAAGATGATTTTCTTTCTCCTATTTCTCAACGAAAGACCAAGCCAAATGCAGGTAGTTGTCGGTTACGGAGGAATATATATCGGGAAATTCTCTGGATCTCCCTTGAGGGCAAACAGTCTCGAGGTTAGAGAAATAAACGCTTTACGCTTCTCCATGATTCTACGAGAACAGCTTTCTCTGTTTAAGAACGGGATTGAATATATATTATATATATACATATTTATATGCACAAGTACTTAGAGTTTAAATTGAAATTCTCTATATATTATTAATCTAAAAATATCAAATCTAGGTAGGGGAAAATTGGAAATCACGTTCATTCAAGTTGACATATTTTTAAAGAATTTGAAATGAGAATAATAATTTATAATTTACAGGTAAAATATAAAAATATATTATTCTGCTGTCTAAAGTAAAAACCTAGTAAGTCGCATTTGCCATAAGAGCGAAAGTCGAATAACAAAGTTAGAGGACGCTCGCCCTTATGGCAAATTCGACTTAGTAGGTTTTTACTTAGGACAGCAGTATTCATATTTTTTCTTAATAATTGCTTTTACATAATTTTTGCTTAGAGTAGTAGTAGCAGTAGTAGTAGTAGTACTGCTTAGACAGTAAGAAGTGTAAATATTCTCGAACAGTTGACAAATCAATCAATTTACCTAGACAGAGTAAAAACGAAAATGATATATTTTAAAAAGAAGGTATTTTTATTTGCAATTTGCAAACATCATGAAATGGTACTCAATCATCTAACTTGGCGTCAAATGGACAGGAAAGAAAATCATTTCAGTAAATTAAGTTTCAAGTCTTTTTGATTAATGTTCTTTTCAGAACTTCACACCCCTAACTCACTGTTCCAATTAGCATTCGTAAACCGCTTATTTCAGTCTTGCAAAACACTTATGAATATACATTATTTAAAAGCATTCTCGAAATCTTTTTTCCATTTATTTTTATTATTATTAGGCAAAGATTTAATTAGATATGAAATTTCTTATATTTAGAATTTGACCACTTTCTTTAATGGTGAATAAAATCAATAGAAGCTCGAATTGTTAATATTGGAAGCAATTTCAGCTATTGACAATTATGGATAACAAGATTGAATTACCAACTGAATAATTAATTTACATTATCATAAATCAGAGAAATTAACGGGATTGATTTAATTTACGTAAATTAGGGAGGGAATCAATAATGAACATCAATATTTGAACAAATTTACGTTGGCTAATTACTTATCTGAATCTAATATCTCAAAATGTCAGGTGTGTCTAATGAATGGTTGGGAACTTCACCAAAATTTACAAGTTGACTTAAATTACGCGGAAAATTATTTCGAAAGTCTACAAAAATCACTTAGAAATTCTCAGTCATGAGTAGTACTTATGACTCCTAAAGAAATAGGTATAGAGAATCTTTCGAAAATCAAATCTAGAGTCCGTGAACGGTCAGCTGATCACTTGGGTCGACGCCATGTTGGACAATGCGCACATCCTCTACGCAAATGTCAAGAGTTTTATTTTTTAAATTTCAAATATCAAATATTCGCTTATGATTTTACCCCGACAGAGACATTCCAGAAATCTATTGATTTCGGCTTTGGAATTTATTTTTTGCTTATTCCTAAACCTATATTCTCCATACTTTTATTTCTCACTTTTTCAACATCGTCTCTGTGAGTAATTACCTTTCTCTCCACTAACTATTTCTTGTCCCCTCTTTTTTTATGGTTTCACCTGTCAAAGAATGTTTCCTAAAGAAATGGCAAAATGGAGAATTATTACCAAGTCGTTAAGTATTAGACCACACTTAGTTGCCTAATGTTTCGGAAAATATATACGTTCCCATGATGCGGGTAAAATTTAATCCCTTACCCGTCGATGCCATAATGTATCCGGAAAAAAAATTTTTCAACCCCTAATTTCTTCTTTGGAAACTATTTCTTAAGATGTCAAGATTTTAATGACACAATGTCTGAATTTTTATTTTTAATAAATAGAACATGGGAAAAATATTCTTGTTTATCAGTTTGGCAGCAGAATAAATGCAAACTTGTTTATAAAATCTCTTTGTCAGATGGGGAAAGAAAAATGGTTTATGTATCTTGAAGAGAAACCACAGTCAGATGACCTATATCAACTCTTGATGCAAGTGTTAGACAGGATCACTTTATTCTTTATAGCACA
The DNA here is from genome assembly GCA_001855655.1 of Leptopilina clavipes. Lineage (NCBI taxonomy): Eukaryota > Metazoa > Arthropoda > Insecta > Hymenoptera > Figitidae > Leptopilina > Leptopilina clavipes. Next base: position 10,403 of record JUFY01019451.1, on the reverse strand, counting down.
CAAATTGATTCTTTATGGCGCAACAGTAACTTATCGAATAACAGTTTGATCACCGATATTTCACGAGAAGTAACTTTATTGCCGTTGCAAAGCTCGTGTACCAGAGAAATCTTCTCTCTCTCTCTCTCTCTACTCTGAGATGGTTATTTACCTTCAAAAAACATTCATCTCACTACTTTCAATAACTATAGAAATAAAGAAAATAACATCACATAATAATTTTCTTTCAAAAGAAAATTTTTTTTCCAGAAAATTTAAAACTTGTTACAATTTTTGAAAGAAAACAACAAAATCAAGTTAAAAAAGAAAAGAGATAGAATTTAATTTTGCGTGTAAATTTTTCCCCTCAAAGAAACAACAAACTAAAAGCTTTTAGTACATCAAAAAAAAAGAAGATAAAGTATTTTTCAAAGCTAGCTTAAGTAATAGTTTTTAAAAAAAAGGAACAAATTCCCACTATCTCTGTAGCGACCTCGATTTCATCTACTTTTTTTCAAGCTTTTTATCCGCATTCACACCGAGAAACCGTTTCGGCAACGGAAGCAATAAAATACGAGTAAAATACTATGGAGACAAAAGAGAACACCCACTGTCTACCGAGTGTATCAAAATAAGAATCACGTCCCCCAAAAAGTTCATTGGTGTTAATATAAAAAAAAAATCTTCATTTTTAAAGAAAATTTTAAATGCTAATGTGTAATTATTATTCCCTAAACGAGTGAAAAAATAAGTATATTTATTTTTCTTGAAAAAAAGCAAAGTTGAGATTTGAATAGAAAAGTTTTCAGGGTAAAATAGAAATTATCTTGTGCGTGTATTTCTGTTCAGAATGCTGATATGAATAAGAAGCCATTTTTGGGGTAGAGATTAGAAGAGAGAACTTGAAAGCCGGTTATACAACAGTTGTGACTGTTTTAACCGTATAGTAGGAAAACAAAGGAACCGCGTAAGTCTTCAGGATTTTCCCAGGGAATTTATAAAACCACCTAACCAGACTCATAGAATTTAACAAAAGTTGGGGATATAATTTTGATTAAAATTCTCCTCTGTCATAATTTCTTAAACTCGCAATTTTTTTAATGAAAGTGTAGATTAAAAAAAAAGGAGGATTGAAAATAGTACTAATCAGTAATTGTTTTCCTATTTTTGGATTTTTTTAATTGTTACAAGTGACACAACGTTTGTAGCATATAGAAAATAAGCCTTTTTGCAAAATTAGAAAAATTGTATGTATTTAAATATTGAAACGTGTTTTTCGAAATATAATTTCAGTGCGCAGGGGATGTGCGCATCGTCCATCATGGCGTCGATCCAAGTGATCAGCTGATGGTACCCTTTCATAAACTCTACAGTTGATTTTCGAAAGATTCTTTACCTTTTGAAGTTGATTACCTGCCTGGTTGTTTCCTGCCACTTGAACGATAAATAATTATGAACAAATTTTTTTTGTTTTTTTCCACTCATTATTTTCCTACGAAAATCATCCGACAGAGAGTTTTTCTCTTTGGAGATTTTTGTAAAGATTACATCTAGAATTAAATTGGGATATTTCGAATCGGAATTAACTAACAAATGATGGGATGAAATTAAAAAAATTCTGTTATTTAGTTTCGTCGAAAAATGTCAAGAAGGTCTCACGCTGGAATTGATAAGAATCGAAGCCTCTGGGTCCTGAAGAGAAATGAAGCCCTTTTGGTGATATGGAGTAACTTAGAACAACGAGGGCTTAGTTTCTTCAGTTTACGAAGAGAGAACGATAAAATCTTAACTGCCTAAATGTATATACGCATCATGTGGTCGCCACACCTGAGACCCGAGGGCATGTCACGAATAAACCCTTACCCTATTTAGGTCGACAATCTTGAACAAGTGAGGGAAATCCACAACCCAAATAAGACAGAATAAGAAAAATGGTTTTATTAGAAAAATCCCTGGTTTATTATAAATTTTGAAAATGTATTTTATGGAAGAAATCATAGGTCGTCTGGTGTTTCAATGCAACAGTTATAATTAATTTCTTCAAATTCATTTGCCGATAGTTTTATTATATCTTGAAGAAAGAAAATTGTCAATTACGATACTTATCATCTCCGATTCGTAATCAACGTTACAATTCAGGAAGGAAAAATGAAACGAGAGACGGGAGGAAAAATAGCAATTGAGAAAAGTCTGAGAGACACGTAGCTCGCCACGGAAACACGCTTTTCCGGCGGAAGTAAAGAAACGAAAGCGCAGTCTGCACGCAGCTTTCTCTTCGAACCTTTTCTTCCTTTCTTTCTTCTTCTTCCTCTTATTTCAACACTCCCACTCCTAAAACTTTCATAAGGTTCACACCGAAGTTTTATTTGCACATAGAATTCAGTAGTTTTACGACACCAGATGCTTGTTCATTTAACTGTCAAGGGATTAAACAAACACTGAAATTTTTCAGAAACAGTTTCTTTTTGAAAACTTAATTTAATAAAAAAAACTTTTCTTGTAAATGTTTTTTTCAATTTTTTGTTAATAATAATTGTAAATCATTTCTAATATTCTATAATGCAAAAAAAAAATTATTATATGAAATAATTATAAAAAGGTAAGATGAAATTATTTTAACGTCCCCTTTTATCTCTATCTAATGACGCATGCGTCTAAACTCCAGAAGCAAATTTTCTATTGCTGCGCATGCATCAAACGACAAGGACAGAAAAGGGGACGTTAAGTACAATAGTTGTCTCTTTTTATCTACATGACGCATTTTTAGGCTTGTAGCATACTTATATCCCTATGATAAATATTTAAAATTGTTTCAGAATAAATTGATTATTATTATTTTTTCTTTAATAAGCTCAATAGTGTAACTTTGCTAAATAATTATTATTTTTAAAATATCAAAGTAATTTTTCTTTATATATTGAAGAACTATTACACTAGTGATTGTCAGGAAGACAATGTCGCTGGAAAATCAATATAATAGAAACAAACTTATGGACGATAGCTTTTACTCTAAAAACATCCAACTTTAACAGAAAGTAAACTGAATAAAGTTGGAATAGACAAACTTTCAACACCAAGACATCCATCTTTACTTTTTCTGGAAGCATGAGAAATTCTTAAAACATTTTAATGAAAAGACATTATTTTTCAAAGAATAATCATAGAATAAAAAAAGACTGGAATTAAGATCACAGACTAATTATTAATTTACAATGTCACAAATATAGTCATTGTTATATATACTTCGTGTGACATAGTGTCAACCGTAATTTTAAATTACGTTCACGTTAAAAAAAACCATGATGGACATTAACATTTCGTTGACATTTTATTCTAATTTTGGAAAATAATCCCCTTTTTCTACGAACTAGTAAAATAATAAAACTACATTCTTCATTCCTCAAAAATCAATTGCAATATTACAAAATAAAGAAGAATATTTCTATTATAAAACAGTTGATTAATTCAGATTCTTTTATACGCTGACAAAAAAGGGGGAGAATTCTGAAATACAGATGTCATGATAGTGAGAATAAAAAATAACATGATGAGAAGCTGCTCAATAAAACATAAAGAGGGCGATCAAATAAAAAACGAGTCATGGAAAAAAAGGCATTTTGCTTTAGCGCAAGAGAGAGAGAGAGGAGAAAAAGCGATTTGACTAGATCGGCATTACGAAACATCAGAATGATGCGAAATGGTTCTTTCCAGCCAAACGGCTCTTCTTTTTCTCCTCCAATAAAAATACCATCAACGTGGAATAGTAAAATTCTAAAAAATGTATCGCTGTATTACAGATCCGCACAAAATGTGCAGGATACGAAGAATACAGAGAAAGTCAGTTGGTATTACATATTTAAGCGCTCGATCATCCCGTTTTCTTCCTTAGCGCATTTTTCTGATAAAGAATTCTTTTATTGGGGTTTTTTTCCCCTCACATCCGCCAAAAAACTCAAAACAAAAGTTAAAGTTCAGTGGAAAAAAGTTCTTCTTTAAATATTTATTATTTAATAATTAATACTGAATGAACGCACCTAGATTAATTTTTACTTTAAGGGCATGTCAAAGTCATTGAAAATTTTCCATTGCAGTATAGAATATATACAATATCAAAGGGAGACAATTTCATTGGAATACGACTCACGCTTCGGAGATGATCCAACCTGAGGCTGTAAACAATAAAAACGCTATATGTGCGGTCAAATACAAGAACCAAGGCCGCATTCGTAATCCCACCGATGACACGATAATGCTGACCACACTGCCAACTAAAACAATTTATAAAAGTCTTATCTGGACAGTTCACTTTAAATTATGAAGCTCTTTATTACGTCTCGCCAACGAAACCCCGGGTCACTTTATAGCAAAGTTCGCAAAAATTCCACGAAGCATAAAATTTGACAGTGAATAATTATTTTTCCAGAAAAAGCATGTATATTTTTCCCAGCAGTTTTTTTTTTAGTTTTTCTTCTCAAAGAAAAATCCCATTTTTAAAAAATATTCTTTTTACGTAATCGAAATATTTGACAAAAGCTCATAGAATTCTATTGAAATATCCAAGGTACAACGACTTTTAGTTCGATTCTTGCAAAAAAAAAAAAAATTTTTCCATAAAAATTACGTAGGTACCCTGTACTTCTGCGTTAAAAGCCTTCTCCCTGCTTTTAAATTTATACAATATTTGAATGCTTCAATAAATACGAATATATATATATATATATATATTTCAGTCATTGGTTTCTGTTAGCTAAAATATTATAATGTAAGTGTAGCAATATTCAACTACCGAAACTGGAATATTTAATAAAAGAAAATTTATAATATATACGCATTTATGAATTGTATAGTTACGTAACAATTCAGTAACCATTTTCTTGTTACGTAACGGTTGTGTAACAGTTACTGAAATTTTATGTAACAATTACATTAATATATTGCAACAATTACCTGAATGTTATGTAACAGTTATGAAAATGCCTTGTAACTGTTTTGTAACAATAAAAATTTCTTGTTACGTAACAGTTATGTAACAGTTATAAAAAATGTTTGTAGCAACAGAACTTTTATGTTATATGTAATAATTACGAATACATCCCCCTCTATGAGGATTTTTTACTGTAGACAGGAAAGAGAGAATGCAATATTCGAGAAAGTTTATGCAACAAACAAATAGTGTAAATTTTGTATGAATCTCTTTTAAGCGTGCTCGATCACAAATGTATATTCACAGTGTTAATGTATTTATATCAGCGTTGGTTGGCGGGTGTCCAATCAGGATCACTGAATCCATTAGAGTTTTAATCTAATAATCAGAATGTCGTTATTCGTGTCATAATAATATTAAAGGGTTCGCGTAACGTTGATATACATCGACACCCTATAAATACGTTACCGTTACAGGAAAACTATAGACGAAGTAACGAACTGTGAAAATTCATTTTCATTTCACTTTAATATATATAAAAGGATTATAGTTCAATTTAATTATTATGTTTGATTCAAAATCTCCCGTTGTCTTCAAATTGATACAATAATAAATATATTTTGAAAATTTTATTGTTTATGAAAATATTTAAAACCGAAATTTTTTATTTAAAGAATCAAATTTTGAAATATGTTTTTTATCATCTTAATACGAAATTACGAAAAATACGTAAATGGAAACAAGTGCCAACACAAGTACTACTTTTAATCTGAAAACTTTTCTGGCCACGTTCCTATTTGTCACTGAACTTTGTAACCCCATGTTAACTGAGCATAAAATAACAAACTGTTCTTGAAATTGTAATTTAAATGAAGCCAATTTCTAGAATGTAAATAAGAAATAAATTATCATTTGTTCGTTTTTGATTTATACGCGACTAATTATCTCCACAGTTATGTTGATTATGTTTCTAAATTAATTAAATTAGGAAGAATAGTCACATACTTTAACAGGAATGTTGAAAAGTAGCCAAGATGTTGAATAATCCTTTTTGATATCACTCAAATACTATATTTGAAAGTTTAACTCAACACCAGAAAAATACATATGAAAAGAAAGAACAAAACATTGTTTGTACTTTTTACGTTCACAAATGACACTTCTATTCAAATTTAATTCAAAAAAAAAAAAAAGAAAAACTAAAGCAATTTTACCACAAAAATTTCACAGAATAAAAGAGGAAATTCACAGGCAAGAAATTAAATTATGCCTCAAATTCTATTCGGAATTGTGATACAGCTGATTTGTAAAAAATATCATTGTCAAACCGAGATTAATGGTAATTTTCAAATTACACAAAGAAATTCTAAAATTAATGGAAAATGGGAATGAGATGTAATATAATCGGTGTTAATTATTATTATTCTGTAAATGTGGACAGTTTTTTTTTTTCTTTTAATGAAGCATTTGCGTTGTGAAACGAAACACGTGAATTTTGGGAATAATAATAATTTGTTTAGAGAAATTCGAATCTCAACATGATATGATTGCCCAGTGGAACGAACAACAGCCAAAGGGATGCAAAACATCCACACGCTCCCCGGCGACTGGAACGTTACTTCAACCCCTGGCAGCGTTAAAGCTTGCGCATGCGACGTAACGTAACAAACCGTTAAGAAAAACAGTATATGTACTTCGGAATAGTTTTTTTTTGTTCTCTCGCCTACAATCGACAAACGTATAAACGAGTATTGCTCAATAACATTTTTCCTCGCTATTGAAATATTTATTGGAAAGGTGTCCCTTTTTATGCTAATTACACATTCTGTAATACAGGCGTAATTGGTTTTTTTTTGTTTTTTTTTTTATTGTAAAACAAAGTTGGAAAATTATTTCATTTTTTTTGCACTTGTCTTCAAAGCATTTCGAGGATTTATTCTTTTGCATTCGATAGAAATGACTTAGCACTTGGCTGGTTTTCTTGCCTGAAGAGAGAAAAAATATTATTAAAAAAATCTTCTGAGTGTAACCTTGTTAAATATCATCACATGTTCAAACTAATGATCTCTAAAAAAAAACAAATCTTAGAGTTTATCGAGAGCACAGTCCTTGAAGAAAGACTTGACTTCCCTCACCGAAACTCGTTGCGCGTGATAGTCTTCCCCCACCCGTTCGTTACCGACCAATCGCGCGAGACTCGCCACTCGGGTATAAAAACAGGACTCCAAATGTCACCGGCTCATTGCTTCACCGGCAGTCATGATGTTACAATACTTTCTTATTTTCAAGTTGTACAATTTTTTATTCACCGAAAAAACAAATGAATATTAATAACAAAAACCTTATTCTCGAAAAAGTGAATGTACTTCAAATATTCAAAAATTGACAAATATTCTCTAAAATTTTTAATTTGTATAAGAATAAAAAACGATTTAAAAAAAAATTATTTTATACCAGTTAATCCGAAATACCCGTTAAAAATAACAAATTCCTCATTAATCAATTATATAACTTTTCCCAATGATTTCATCGTTTTTATCAAAACATGTAATATTTTTTATTCCTTTAAAAATAAAGCAATAAAAAAATTGTTTGTTCAATATTGTTGAAAAAAATGTGCTTTGAATTTTTCAATTAATTGTGATTTTTAGTAAAAAAGGATATATTATTTTTCATTAAATTAAAATCAAACTCTAAAGAATATTGTAACTAAATAATAAATTATAAAATTGGTGAGTGAGTAAAAAAGGTGCAACGATGCATCATGAACACAATTGTTCTGAAAACTCGGGCACTTCAGTTTTTTTCGGTTTTCGAGTGAAATTAATATAAAAAGTTCAATGCAGAGAATTGAAGCAAAAATTTCGACAAATTGCATGAATGGATTTCAATGCTATTGTTACTATTATTATCAATATAAAAGTACTTGTAAACTTTCCAACAAATAAACAAAAGAGATACAATTTTTTTCTTTTTGTTATTTAAAGAAAACAAGTGGCTAAAAAAAGTTACTGTAATGGGAAAATTTATTTCGGTACTATTAATTATTATTTTACTGAAATTGATTTACATTAGGATGTAGAAATATAATATGTTTGAACCTGCCTTTGTGAAAAGTTGCAAATAATCGTTACAAATATTTTATTACCTTGTCGTTTCAAATTTAATGCAAGCCTTGAAGAAACTTTATTGGTATCAAGTTGACTGTTTCTCGGATCATTAAAACAAATCCGATAGCTGCTACATAATGGTCTGGAATTTTTAATGGTAAATTTGGTAAATCAATAAAGATGATTTTATTTCTCATCTAAATGGGAAAATATCAATTTGGTTAAATTTCCAGAACAAATGATACTATATAACTAACTTTTTATAACTATTGATAATCTTGAATTTTGTAGTATAATCTCAAGATTTTCTTCTTAACACTATAGCTGATAGCAAAAGAAGCAAATATTGCATAATTTGATCAAATGTGTTTACTCCACATCGGAAGTTATAAGCGGAATTGATCGCGTGTATGTTGGTAAAGTCATTAGTAGCGCGAGTTAACAGAGTTATGGTTGGCAACGGTGTGCTTCATTGAATTACAACTTAGACATCCCAACGCGTGGCTTTATGGCCACCGGATTAGCATGCAAATTCGCTGCATTGAATTTCATAGTTTCGACAGCTGTAACAACCGAATAGATTCGTTACATCAACGCGCTACAAACGTCCCCTTCGCAAAACTCATCCTCCTCTCATCCACAAAACCCAACGTGGATACTGCGATAAGCAAATTGTTTGGACTTTCCCAACTACCAACGAAAGCACAACTTCAGCCCAGAATTTGACTGTGTCAACGAGGTCGTTTTAAGTGACTGTATATCTCTCTTGTGCATTTAAATCACTTGAAATTGAAATTGTCAATTCTATGCTTTTGTCAACATTTGCATTTTATATACAATTTAAATTCATTATTGTCTGTAAAATTAATGTTTTGTTGAATTCAACTGTTTCCATTTTGCCAAGAAATTATTAAATTTGAATTATTATTATTATTATTATTATTTTTGATAGTTATCTAAACTGATTTTTGTAAAAGAATTAAAGGATTTTGTGAAGAGAATATTTTTTTTTATTAATTCTGCTAATTAGGCATAGTTATTTAATACAATGTGAACTTAAAAGTATCAAATTGATATCAAAATTATCAAATTGATCAAAAAATTTGGAATCAATTTGATACTTTTGGTATCAATTTCATACTTTTAAGTTTACAGTGTATATACAGTCAGGAACATTTAATTACCACTTTGAAAAATGTATAGTTTTATTTAACTTAACTTTTTAAAAGTTTATTATATAAATCACCTTTATATATCCAACTCATAAGAGGAATATATTTTTCAGAAATAGGAAAAATTTTCTTCTTCTTTTAACATACGGTTCAAATTAAACAATAAATACTTAATATAAATATTATAGTGATACGTGCACTTAAGAATGTCTACATTTTTAGTAGGAAAAGAAATAGTAAAATTATCTGGTTTTATTCTATTTAATCTTCAGAAGAATAAGTTACAGCGAAACTAAAAGCTGTTCTTACAAAAATATTTTTTTTTTTTACATAAATTCAAAGTTGTTAATATCACCCCTCGAGTAGAGTTTGTGCTCCAATTGCGGCTACTTTTTGAAAAATACTATTATTTACTATTTTGAAATATAATAGCTGCTTCAAGATGGTTGAAAAATTTATTTTCGACCTTAGTTGATATAATTGTACATGAAGATAAACATTTAAAGTATTATTAATGTAATTATTTAAGAATAAATATTGCTTAGCGCCGTAATTAAATCATTTCCAATAAATGCATGTGCTTTAGTTTATATCCCAAGTAAATCATAACATACTCGGAAAACAATATATATAAAAACACTCATTCTACTCAACATTATATTTAGGTTTCTTGTTTTTAAAATTATATTCAATAATTCATTAGTTGTGTTATTAGTCATTTTATTCATTTCCTCTATATGATTATCAAAGTCTTTAATGCCCATTTTTACATCAATTGATGAAGTAGCATTGTTCACAGTGAATAATGCAAAAAATAGAATACCTTGCAAACAATTCTCAAGTGCTTTATGCGTCTCTGCATTTAACAACTTATCAACAAATGCTATTAAATGACTTCTTATCAACAAATTTTGAGACTGAACTGCATTTTTAATGTCACAATTAATTACTTGAAAAATTTCTAACTTTTTTTTTAAATCGTGCTCTTCTTTCATAGCTTCAATCAATACCTGTTGAATTGAAGTTAAGTTGCTTTTGATTATTATCAATTCCTCTTTATTTGCTTTTTTAGAAGCAACTTCCAAATCTTCTTTCATTTTCATAAAAAATCTCACTGCAACTTCGTCCAATTCAGCAAATGCATCCAATGACATCAATTTTTCTCGAGCTAGGTACAGGCAAATCAATGAGTTATCTGAAATACTTGGCTGAAAATTT
>JUFY01019450.1:14840-33680 GCA_001855655.1 Leptopilina clavipes | reverse complement strand
AAAATTGCCCAATCAAAAGAGCATTAAAAAATATGTAGGATGCACTTCCATTTGAATTTTTTACTTTAAATGTACAGACAGGAAAAATTAGAATAGTAGGCGGTGTCTAACAAAATTGATGATATTGCCCCCTCTCTACCACCGCCAAATTTCCAAAAAAGTGAAAAATTTTTTTTGGGTTATAATACTACCAGATAGGACAATAATTCCCCAAAGTTTCATTTCGATACAAGAAATTGAATTTTTCACTTGGGACATTACACGAAAAATGCCTCATATATGTATTTTATCGAATATTTCAAAAAATGTTTTGTTATTTTAAATATACATTTTATATAAAACTTTTCTAATTATTTATTTTTGTTTTGTAATATAGTTATCACTGTTAATAAGTAATAGCATATATTGACATTTTTTACGGATGTTGTCATAATTTCCAAGAAAGGAAACCACGAGGAGAAAAATGGATTATGTGGAAACAGATCATACTGTATGTAATCTGGATTATACCGTTTATAATCATTAATTAAATTTTTATTGTTTTGAAATAATCAAATTATTTTCGCTATCAGGAAGAAGAAGGTAGAATATATAATTCTGAACAAGTTTCATAGACGATGTAAAAATATATATTATTAATAATATAATAATTATACTGAATAGAATCCAGATTAAACTCGGTATAATCCCTTTTTCTCAGTAGCACTTTTTTCTTATCAAATAAACTCCGTTTGCAAAAATTTGTTTCATTGAATATACAATTTCGATTTTCTTGATATAAATTGAAATAACACTTTCGTTATCAAACGGAAAAATTTCCAACTCGTTTTTCAATTTAATTTCTTATTTGTTATAAATAACTTTAAATTACGTAAGGCATAAACATTCTAAATTTTTAGATTTTATGAAAACACCTTTTTATCATAACTTTCATTATTTTTCCTCGCTCTAACTCTTTCACTTTTCTATTCACTCCCCTAAGTCACTAATTTCATTTTCCTTGCCATTAAAAAAAAAAATAATAAATAAATAAATAAACAAAATGAAAGTAAAATTATAATTTATTCATGAAATTAAGCGAGATAAAAGGAAGGAAAGAACTGTCCATTCATCTTCTGAAATTAGTCAGTTTTATGGTAGCTCATAATTCCTTAAAGTGGCTAGTCGTGTCTACTGGAACTTAATATGTATACATATACATAAGTATCCGCGAAAAAATAATTTGCATTCGCGAGACTATGTGGATATAATAATTTCATCCAGGAACAGTAAATTATTATTATAATATTTATATAGAAAATTTGAGGAAAATTATATTATTTTGCGCAAAGAAATAATTTATGAAGAAATAATCTTTGCATCATATGTAGAGAAAGGAAGTGATTTTCGAATAATCTTTAGATAAAATGGTGAAATAACTTGCTGAAACAACCATTGATCATAGAAAGAACTATTATTAACTGAGACAACAATTGTTTGAAACTACCGATGATTGGAACAACAATTAGCTGATACTTCAGTCTGTTGGAACTACCACTGAAACTACTATTAATTGAAAATGTAAAAATAAATACCACTGTCTGAAACAACACAGTAAAAAGAAAGTCTTATTTTAAAGCAGAAAAGATGTCTTATTTTCAGATGCAACATTTTTAAGACAGCCTTTGCTGAATTTACGCAATGATTTTACATACAATTTACATTATGGCTAGCAGTGCTGAATTTAAGACTCATCTTAAAATAAGATTTTATTTTTACTGTGAATGGATGAATCAAACAACCATTGGACTGTAGTTATCTTTGACCTAAACTACTCTCAACCAATAACCATTTTTTTAAACTATACTATAATTACAGGTATATTAATAATTTATCATTATTTCTTTATGAACATTTTCTATTCTATTTAGAGAATATTTAAAAGAAAATGTTAACTAAAATCACACCGAGAGCTACGTATAAATGCAGCTAGAAACTTTTTACCCCTTTAAAATTCTTCAGTTGCACAAACGGCTTACGATTCTTGTCAATAATAAAAAAAAAATGAAAATAACAGAAAAGCAACATGCGCATGGAATATATACATATTCTTGTGTTTCCAGTTTAGTTTTCTACTTGAGGCAGTAGTTTGAGGAGTAATTTTCATTATCCTCTCAGAGAGCAACTGTCAGTTGCAAGAGAGGGTGAATAAACTGTAACGCAGGCGCATTTTATGGTAAGGGCAGTCTTCTCTGAATGCGCAAGACAGGAAATATTGAGAAATGGCGAATTTTGTTGTACAAGGGAAGAATTTCTCATAAAACTCCACCTCCAGATGTAATGGGGATAATTGTAAATGTACGTATAACTATTTTTCCATTTTAAAACAAAAGTATACTATACATATACGTATAACTATTTTTCCATTTTAAAACAAAAGTATACTATACATATACTTCATAAGAAGGATATTTTTATTTCAGCCAGATTGCTCGCTGTTGAAAATTATTTTCCAAACTACCATTGTTTTCAAATACCGACAATTTTAAAATATTATTGGACAACTATTGTTTCTAATCAGAATATTGTCACTAGTAATTAATAAAACTACGATTAGATTTTATTACCAGTGATTATAAATACCATCGATTGAAAATACTATCGATTACAAATACCATTGGTTAAAATAACCACTGTCTGATAATGCTAAAGATTAAAAATACCATTGGCTGAAACTACCATTATAATAGTGATTATAAAATATTATTCGTTAAAATAACCATTGACAAAAACTACTAGCAATTGTAAATAAAATTGGATGAAACAACCATTTGATTGTCACTATCATAATTGGCTGAAACTAAAGTTACAATAAGTACCTTTGACTGAAACAACAATTAGCTGAAAAAACCTGTAATTGTAGCTACAATAATTGTCCGAAACCACAGCAACAATAAATACAATTGGCTGAAACAACCAGTGTTTGTAGCTTCAATAATTGGCTGAAACTGAAATACAATTGGCTGAAACAACCAGTGTTTGTAGCTTCAATAATTGGCTGAAACTGAAATACAATTGGCTGAAACAACCAGTGTTTGTAGCTTCAATAATTGGCTGAAACTGAAATACAATTGGCTGAAACAACCACTGATTGTAGCTTAAATAATTGGCTGAAACTAAAGCTACAATAAATACCTTGGAATGAAAAAACCAGTAATTGTAGCTTCAATAATTGTCCAAAACGAAAGCAAAAATAAATACAATTGGCTAAAACAACCAGTGATTGTAGCTTTAGTAATTGACTGAAACTGAAATACAATTGGCTGAAACAACCATTGATTGTAGCTTAAATAATTGGCTGAAACTAAAGCTACAATAAATACCTTGGAATGAAAAAACCAGTAATTGTAGCTTCAATAATTGTCCGAAACTAAGGCAAAAATAAATACAATTGGCTGAAACAACCAGTGATTGTAGCTTTAGTAATTGACTGAGACTAAAATACAATTGGCTGAAACAACCATTGATTGTAGCTTAAATAATTGGCTGAAACTAATGTTGCAATGAATACCATTGACTGAAACAACAATTATCTGAAAAAACCTGTAATTGTAGCTACAATGATTGTCCGAAACCACAGCAACAATAAATACAATTGGCTGAAACAACCAGTGTTTGTAGCTTTAATAATTGGCTGAAACTGAAATACAATTGGCTGAAACAACCAGTGTTTGTAGCTTCAATAATTGGCTGAAACTGAAATACAATTGGCTGAAACAACCAGTGTTTGTAGCTTCAATAATTGGCTGAAACTGAAATACAATTGGCTGAAACAACCATTGATTGTAGCTTAAATAATTGGCTGAAACTAAAGCTACAATAAATACCTTGGAATGAAAAAACCAGTAATTGTAGCTTCAATAATTGTCCAAAACTAAAGCAAAAATAAATACAATTGGCTAAAACAACCAGTGATTGTAGCTTTAGTAATTGACTGAAACTGAAATACAATTGGCTGAAACAACCATTGATTGTAGCTTAAATAATTGGCTGAAACTAAAGCTACAATAAATACCTTGGAATGAAAAAACCAGTGATTGTAGCTTTAGTAATTGACTGAGACTAAAATACAATTGGCTGAAACAACCATTGATTGTAGCTTAAATAATTGGCTGAAACTAATGTTGCAATGAATACCATTGACTGAAAAACAATTGGCTGAAACAACCAGTGATTGTAGCTTTAGTAATTGACTGAAACTAAAGCGATAATAAATACAATTGGCTGAAACAACCAGTGTTTGTAGCTTCAATAATTGGCTGAAACTAAAGCTACAATAAATACCTTGGAATGAAAAAACCAGTAATTGTAGCTTCAATAATTGTCCGAAACTAAAGCAAAAATAAATACAATTGGCTGGAATAACCAGTGATTGTAGCTTTAGTAATTGACTGAAACTAAACAATAATAAATACAATTGACTGGAACAACCAGTGATTGTAGCTTTAGTAATTGACTGAAACTAAAATACAATTGGCTGAAACAACCATTGATTGTAGCTCAAATAATTGGTTGAAACTAAAGTTGCAATGAATACCATTGACTGAAAAAACAATTGGCTGAATGAACCAGTAATTGTAGCTACAATAATTGACCGAAACTAAAACAGAATAAATACAATTGGCGGAAACAACCAGTCATTGTAGTTTCAATAATTGGATGAAACTAATGCGATAATAAATACCATTGGTTTAAATAATCATTGGCTGAAACTACCAGCAATTATAAATACAACTTTTGAAGTAACAATTGGCTTTCCTAATGTATTTACCAAAAAAAGAAAAATTGACTACAGCAACAATGGTTATAACTTATCAAGTTAAGTTAAATCGTCTCGAACAGAAAGTCACCAGGTGAAAATGGCCTATTTCATTACATCAAAATCTAAGTCAGTAAAGACGGTTGTAATTTTTTTTTTTTATATATCAATTCACATTTTAGAGAGTTAATATTGTATATAATTGAAATAGCAAAATATTTGCAAAATAATAACCATTCATTTGACAATTTCCTTGGTATTTTATTATAATTAGTCCCTTTTTTGCAAGTAATCTTCAGACCATATATTTTACGCTGGATAAATAATTTGGTCATGGGAAATCGTCTACATGACAGCTACTTTTCTAATAATGTCAAGTGCATCATACCATCATGTGTGTGCGAGGTCTTTTGCAATCGGAATTCTTCTAACGACCTATCTGATTTCTCTTTTTATCTATATTAGGCGCCTATATCCTTATATTATCAGTATATATCATGTCAAATCAGTTATTTTTCTTTATACATATATACATATATCAAAGTCTCAACACACAAACGCCAAAACACCCGCACAATATAATTAAAAGTTTAATTCAATTATCGCGAACGTAAATTATACATGCGATTAAATATTTAGTTTCATTTTTTTTTGTATTGTTAATAAACTTGACCAAAGAGGAAAAAAAATTAAAAAAAGAAAAAATAAAGGAAAAACAAATTTTAAAACAAGATAAAAATAAATTTCCCCTCATTGAAATGTTCAGAATTCCACGAATACTGGAAGCAATTAAAAAAATACTACTTCATCAATAATGAATTTGAGGAAAAAATTAAAATTACTGTTAATAAATTAAATGAATTTATAATAAATAAAAGAGCAGAATATAAAAATTTATCCTAAGTAACATTTCCTCTCTTATCAGTCGTAAATCCTATGCATAAATAAAATAAAACGATGAGATTTTGCTAGAAGTGTCCCTTTTATAAGGAATGCATGAAAAGTTGCATAGAATGCAGATCCAGTTTCTAAATATAAATATTCCGAGAGATTTAATCAGTAGTTTTCTGCGAGGTTGATTTATAAAGTCGGATCTTCCACTTAAATCTCATTGAAAGATGGAAATAAAGAATTTGAAGAGAGAGAGAGAGAGAAAGAGGCTGAGGTTGAAAACTCATTGCTCGCTCACCCTTAATGAGTAAGCGGAAATATCGCAGCGGTGGCTGTAAAGGCGCGTGCGTAGAAAAGTTAGATTCAATCTACCTGTATACTAATCTACTGAAGCAGCAGCAGCAGCAGCAGCCAACACAGAGAGATGCCTGGATGCCACTGAGAGAAAGAGAAGAATGTTGCTGTATATATTCATTACCTTTGCTGAATTGGATGTATCTCGCATTACATTATGAAACGCATTTTTATTGTATACCAAAAAGGATTTAAGAGACAATTCCAGAAAACATTTTTTGTTTTGAATAAAAAAGAGAATCTTCTTTTTTTTATCTTAATGCATCCTGAGGTAATAAAGAGGTCTCAATTACGTCTCGGAATAAAAAAAAATTCCGGTACTATATTAATTTAATTTAAGATTGATCTTTATTTGCGATTTAACTTAATTTAAGATTGAAGATAATTTAAGATGTGTCTTAATTTGTAGATGGATCTTAATTCCGATTTAACTTGGATTAAGATTTCTCTCAACTTAAGATTTATCTGAATTAAAAATTGATCTTAATACCGATTTAACTCAGATTAAGATTTATCTGAATTTAAAATGGATCTTAATTCAAGATGCAACTTAATTTAAGAATTATTTTAATTTAAATGGATCTGAATCCAAGAGGCAACTTAATTTTAGACTTATTTGAAATTAAAATAGATCTTAATTCAAGATGCAACTTAATTTAAAATTTATCTTAATTCAAAATGTATCTTTATTTCAGATGCAACTTGATTTAAGATTTATCTGTTTTTAAGATGGATTTAAGTAAAATTTTCTTCATGAACAAATCACCAATTTTCGTTCATATTGACTTTAATAGATCCAATTGTCCTGATTAATTAAATTTTATAATGGGATTAGAAACAAAAGTAAAATATAATCAATGGCTTAATTGTAAGATATAAATATCCTTTTTTAAAGCTTTTCCCACGATTTCATTTTGAAGTGAAAGTGAGTAAGGTGCTTTTGAATTCGATACGAGTATTTTATATTAATTACACATAATATAGATTATAAAATAGGTCAATGTTCATTAATTTCGGTGATTTAATAAACGTTTGATCGTCCGATCCAACTAATTTTTATCAAGTTCCGAAACTTTCTTTCAATAAAGCCATATTGTATATTTTAATTTTTAAGAACTTCAAAATTTATAAAAGTATTAAACATTATATTGCAATAAAATACAATGTCAGAAAAATTTTAATATTCAAAAAATATTAATTATGCCAACACAAAATTTTGACTCACAGAAATATTTGATTAAACACGACAAAATTTTCACTAAAAGTCAAAATTTATCTGCTGGATGAATTAAAATTTTATAAAGACCAAAATTTTGTTGAATTAGTCGAAGGTTAAGGCAACAAACTTTTTATTAAATTACCTAAAATTTGCTAAATCTAACAACCAAATTTTTAATTCCTAATTTCAATCTCACCAAAAGAAAATCATTCTTTACCCGCAGTTTCTAAAGACGAAATTCTTTAAAAACTACTAAATTTAAAAATATATTGTTCCAACAACAAAATTTATAACCAAATAAAAAACTATATTTATCCATTTTATTGCCATAAATCTAACATTTTCAGATAATTTGCTTGCTCCAAATTTTTCCAAGACTTTCTTCATCAAGTCATAAAAAAAATTTCAATATTTGTTAATTGGTTGTTTCTCAATTGAGAAACAGTCACTACAATACTCGAATTCACGTGAATCACTTATTATAACAATATTCAAGTGCATAATAAAAAAATTCCCAATTCTATAAAATAACGTCTTACGTAAAAATGGTTTATCGCTTTTAAAATGTCAATTTTGAAAGTTTAACTACTCAAATCGGTCAATAATAATGAGAGGAGAGAGAGAGAGAAAAACGCGGTTTATTTGAAAAGTGAGTGCACCAGGTGTTTGCGTTCATCGCGAGTGTAAACGAACACTCACCGGAAAAGGCCGAAGCGACCGACCGCGAAAACCGTCGAAGCGACTTGGAGCCGTTACATGTCAGTTCAGTGTCGACAAGGAACTGGTGTACCATGTGTCACTCTTTCTCTCTCACATTGTAAAATATTCAAAATAAAATCTATTATTACAAAGTAATAATAGAGAGAGAGGGAAAGAATTTTTTTTTTGAACAGATACGTTTTATTTTGTTACAGTGTCTGATGATAAAAAATTTTTCCAGACCTTGTTTTTGTTTTTTAATCTTTTCAAGAATCGTGTTTTGAACAACGTGAGACAAAAAGAAACAGAGGATTGTTTTTTTTAAACTGTCACTTCCTGAATTGGTTCAACTTCCGGTTTTAAGTGAATAATCAAAAAAAGGGACTCTTGTTTTTCTTTATTTCCATTGTGTTGGGAGATTTTTTTCTTTCTTTCTTGCATTTGAGTGCCAAAAGTGACTCTCCTAAATGTGACAGAACTTCTATTCAAAGGAGAGGAATATGATTCGAAAACTAAAGAAGTAAATTTTATCGAAAAGGTATGAAATCGATATTTTATATTAATAAAAAAAAAAAAAAGCAAATATTTTGCTAGTAAAAAATTAATTAAAATGAGATGGAAAGTTCAGGAATGTTCACATGTTAGAATTTCATTTTCCAAATATTTTCATCATTGACTAATGTGTAAAATACATTTTTTAGTTTCTTTTTCCGTGTAATTAATAGTCTCCACTAATTTTTGGAAATTATTTAAATTTGAAATTTTTATTTCAAATTTTTATTGAACTTTTACGATCCTGTTAAATTACATAAATTTAGAATTAACTATTCCTCATTTCCACTATAAAATTAAGAAATCCATTCAATTTTCTCGATATTTCCAACGAATAAATCAATAATTGATCCAAATTATTGATTATGACGATAAAAGATAATAAAAATTTAATGGAAAAAATGAATTTCAAGTGATTAGATTTTCCATTTGTATACGTATTTCATTGCACTATATACAGTTAGTCATTATAGTTTTGATTATTACTTCAGTTAAAAAAGATAAGAAAGACAAGTGTATTTATTTTTATTTCTTCGATTGTTAACAACGTAAAAAAAGAAGAATCGCCTATTAATGCAATATTTACCTGCGCATAACAAAACGAGAGATAATGTTTGTAAAACATTCTTGAAAATAACCATTTTCCTCTAATGAAGAATTTGCGCCTTACAATCAAAGAATTAAAACGTTTTAATTTCAGATAAAAAAAAATTTAACAACTATTTACCTAAGAATTAATCAATAAAAACTTAATCACCCCATTTTGAAAAGCGGTGACAATATTAGTAGATAATTGATAAGATTCTTATCAAAAAATTTCCAACTGATTTAAACATTGACATTCTTCTTTTTAAAAGGGAAAATGGAATTTTAATTTCGAACAAACTGGAACGATTCAATTACATTTGATTAATGGAAAAGTTGAAAAAAAATTTCTCGAAGAATCCAATTTTCGAAAGTGGTGTGTATATAGAAAATTTGTCACACCTTCAGTTTAGGAACAACCGTTATATGATGATGTGACACAGAGTTGTCAAGACGATTTACATTTGTATATGAGAAAATGTCGTTCCAATATTTTGTGCCACAAAAGAATATACAGTCTTCGATGTGTTATTTATAAATATAGATTAAGAAAATTAATCATATATCGTTTCATTAACGAAAACGAGAAAATAATTTAATTTCACAAAAAATACTATAAAAATAATAAAGAAATAATAAGAAAATAGATAAAAATAATAGAAAATAAAGTACAAAAATGATAAAAAATAAATAACAATGTAGTAATGTGAAATAATAATTAAATAATTAATCTAAAAGAAGTAAATAAGCTAATAGAAACAAATAATATAAAAAAATAATATAAAACAAATAATATAAAACAAATAATATAATATAAATAATATAAAATAAATAACAAAACTAAAAATAAATAACAAATAATTAAAATCTACAAGTTTTGAAAACAAATAAAAATATATCAAAGAATTAAATACTTGGGATTTCATGGAACTTTATTGAAAAAATACGCTCAAGAAGAGGAAATGTCTTTTATAAAATGTATTTTTCCATCTAAACAACTCATTTTGATAGTAGTGATGTTCGCTTCCGCTTCAGATTCTACTCTGCATTTACCTCAGCAACACTTAATAAAATTGCACGTAATTCATGCATACCGCATGCGCACATATCGCAACAACTTATCTTATTCGATCCTTTTTACTCATTTAACCGGATCGCGTCTCAAAGTACAACCATTAATTTCCATAGACGTTCAATTTATCAGAAAATTCAGACATTTTCTATATCTTTTGATACAGTTATTATGGTGGGAAAAATTTATCATTTCATATATTAGAGCTTCTATATACTCCTATGGCAAAATACCGCGGAGCTACAAATGAAGAATCCCTCACAAGTTCAATACACTTTCACAAAATTATCCCTTTATTTATTCTTCTTGCTTCCAAACCATATAAATTAAAACTACCATCACTTAAAAGATACCATTACTGAAAAATATACTATCTTCAACTAACATTTTTCGAACCACTGATTCAGAAAAAAAGGACCAAGCTACCATACTTTGGCAATAAATCACAACAACCATTGTCTGAAACTATTGTTTAAAATCATCATGGCTTTAGGTTACCGCAGACCTAAAACTACTAACAATTAAAACTACCATTACTTGAAACTACCTGTGATTAAAAATACAATAATTTGAAATTTTAATCTACCATTTATCGAAACTATCTTGGATTGTAAACACCATTATTTGAAATTTGAAACTAAAATGATTAGAAACTACCTTTCGTTTCAAACAATATTGGAATTTAAAACTACCATTGTTTGAAACTACCGTGGAACTACGTGGAACTACTTTGATTAGAAATAACATTGGAATTTCAGACTACCATTGTTTGAAACTACAATGGAACTACGTGAAACTACTTTGATTAGAAATAACAGTGGAATTTAAAACTACCATTGTTTAGAACTACAACGGCACTACGTGAAACTACTTTGATTAGAAATAACATTGAAATTTGAAACTACCATTGTTTGTAACTACAATGGAACTACGTGAAACTACTTTGATTAGAAATAACATTGAAATTTGAAACTACCATTGTTTGAAACTACAATGGAACTACATGAAACTACTTTGATTAGAAATAATACTGGAATTTAAAACTACCATTGTTTAAAACTACAATGGAACTACGTGAAACTACTTTGATTAGAAATGACATTGAAATTTGAAACTACCATTGTTCGAAACTATCTTTGATTGAAAATAATATTGTCATTTGAAACTACCATTGTTTGAAACTACAATAAAACTATAAGAAACTACTTCAATTAGAAGTAACATTGAAATTTGAAACTACTGTCGGGTGAAACTAACATTGTTCGAAACTACCCTCGATTAAAACTACAACCATTCGAAACTATCATTGTAGCTAGTACAAATCCTAATAATACAAATAGCTAATAATAATAATAATAATAATAATAATAATAATAATAATAATAAGAATAATAATAAATAGTTTTTGAAGGAACCGACAAATATTTCGCTAAAAATGTCACCAGTGGAAAACTATTTCGAGATGAAATTGAAGTTCCTTAAAGTCAGATTTCAGTTTCCCTTATACCTGAAGCACTAAAAGTATTGTTAAAGGCATTCAGTATCTGCTACCACGGATCACCTGAGGCTACCGTCTGCAGAAAGAAAGAAAAAAAAACCAGGCGCCATGTTCGTCACACATACGTCTAAGTCAATATTTTACATCACTGGAAGCCTTAAACCACTCTTTACACTTGTTCTTCTTTCAACAATAAAGCCGATCAACTTGAATTACTTAAAAAAAAGAATTGTACTACTCAAGCTTTTCTCATTACTCCAAAAAACTATTTTTTTAATATTTTATTTTGTTTTATTTTTTTTTATCCATCAAAAAAAATTTCTAAAGTATCCCCCTGCAAAAAGGAATTTTAATTATTACAATACATTTAAAATCACTTCAACTCGATTTGCCTAATATTCAGAAATCAGAATAAATCAAGAGAGTCGTCACGATTATCAAGAACGATCGAAATCGTTAACTTTGAAAATAAAGAAGAAGAAGAAAAAACGGTAACTCCACAGGAACCTCTAATTTTAAGAATATAAAGAGAGAGAGAGAGAGCACGCTCTGATTTCTTCGGTTATAAAAAATTATAGAGCCATATAAGAGACTAATAGTGACCGTTAATTACATTCGTGTTAATCAACTCGAATCCTTCTTTTTTTATATATATTTATTTGCGTTTTTTTATGCGCGCATCTCACCGTGAGTAGACGCGCGATATATAAAGAAGATTGCAAACTATATAAGCTCTAGAAACATCTTCTGAAACGAATCCTTGGCATTCGAAACGTCCTCGTGTAGTTCGTGGCTGCTGTATAACAGCCAAGGGACCGAATCGACCGTAAGCCTTTAATTAGAGTCGCCTTAATCAACTTCCGCGGTTTCTTATGCGATTACGCTACAGGCGCGCTCTTAGAGAGAGAGAGAGAGAGACTTATCGTGCGCGCGTTAGCTCGAGAAGTTGGTTTCATTTTTCCCAATCATTATGCCAACCTGTCCTTCCTTCACTTCTATTTCGTCTCCCTCGTCGGAATTTGCAATCCCATATTTTTTTCCCAAAAAAAATTTCATCTTGTGCGAATAGCAAAAATTTCCAACCATTATTATTATTATTTTTTCCCATTATAATTATTTAATCCGATTATAATTAGTTGCTGACTAATTATAGAAATAACGAACTATATTTTTATAATTATTTAATCCGATTATAATTAGTTGCTGACTAATTATAGAAATAACGAACTATATTTTTCTAATAGTAATTAATTAAATTTTATAATTACAATAAACGTGTCCAGATTCCAATAGATAATTTCAAAACGGAACTATTTATAATCGAATGACGACTGAAATTCTTGGAACTGAAATTCTAAAGTACAAAATTTGAAATAATTGCTCAAGAGAAAAATCATAATTCCGAATTTTTAATCAATTTCCAACCTTTTGGAATTTGAAATATTTTCTTCTCATGAAAAATAAGAATATAAAAATACTCCTTTATACATTCTTCATAGACATTTTAAAATAAATTTTATGTTTTAATAATAATAATGATGATGATGATGATGGAAAAAAATAAGCATGCTAAGTAATGTTAATGGCATATTTAAAGATGTACATAATCTTGCATTAGTTATGTGAATAGTACAAGAGATGAAACATCGCAGAATCAGTCACAGTATTATAGATGTTACATAAGTATATATAAAATAATCAACCAGAGAACTTATCAGTAACACTATATATACCTATAGGTATTTTAATTTTACTAATAAATATAGTAAAAAAAAGATTTTCTACTTTATTAGTAAATTTTAACTGATTCAAAAGAAAAAAGTAAGTCACTAATTCAAATACTGATTCAAAAGAAAAAAGTAAGTCACTAATTCAATTAAGTTAAAATTTTTTACTAATTCAGATTTAGAGAATAGTTTGGGAAATTGTTACTAATAATAATTTAATAATAATTATTATTAATTTTTCGAAGAAGAAACTAAAATTCCCTTCATCCACCACAAATTATTCCATGCGAATAATTTTCAATGATGATGAAAATTATCGTCAAAGAGAAATCGACTATGAAAAATTAATTAACGTCGTCCGATGGAATAAGAAATTAAGCATTTACTATATTATAATGCATTTTAAGAGTGGTTAATATCATCGAGACATTAAGCTGCGCATAAATGACAATCAATTATCCGTATTACAAAGTTCCTTACTCATTTGTCTGTATGTTTTCCGGAGTCATTTTTTAGAAGAAGCTGTTGAATAATTTGCCTAGTATTTATATATCCTTGTGAAAAATTATCATCGATTTCTTTTTACATAATTCCTAAACTAATGCATATGCATGATGAATTTCATACATTATTGATTTATACTCAGAAACGAGAAATAGATAAATACGTGTAAAAATACACGTTTTTTCTAAAAATACCAGAAAAGTGAAAAAATCTATTTGTTTCTATTTTTTTTTAATGGAAAAAAAAATTTAGTAAAAGATTTTCCAGACTATGAAAAAATGATAAATGATTCTAACCTTTCAGTGCGGAGGAAGGAATTTTCATTTTTTGAGAATAATTAAAAAGACGATTGATTGAGTGAATGATATTCGAGTGAACATGAACATATAGAGATCAAGTTAAATATTTTCCCCTGTCGTGAATATTGCAACTGGAGTATTGCGTATATCATATACGTATATATGCGATAAATAAATATCATTACACACATATTTAGATCGTGTGCCACGGCACGAGAAGAAATTACGAAACTCAAATATATAGTTAATGTGTTGGTATACAATTGCCTTGCGTTTTCCTTCGCACACCTGTGAGAATTTGCTCGTAAAATGATTCGAATCAACAATATATGTATATATTCTCGAGAGTCGAGTCATTGAATTAAATACCTCCTTTTACGATCAGTTTCGTCATCGCGTTGAAAAAGAATTTTTAGTTTCACTCCTAAATACTCCCGCAACATCCTATGAGAATTTTCACGTGCCACCAAAAACAAAAGGGTTGCGATTCATGTGAAATTTAGTTTCTTTACTCCATTTAACATATGCCTTTCATTATATTTCCCTCTCAAAGAATTTAAAACTTTTACTTTTAAGTTTCAATCAGCGACAATTTTCAATTTTCACTGACTTGTACCGAATTAGTCAAAATTGATCTCTAAATTAAAAAAAGCCAAGTAAAAATTTCTCTCGATTTTTATAATTTTTTTCCCCCCGACTGTTAATTTAAATATTCGAATCTTAATTTAGAAAATTTAAAAATGTTTCATTTTTTCCATCTCAATCGTGACAGAATGTCAAATTTTTAATTTCCATTGCAAACTGAAGCAGTATTATTTCACAGTAAATTGTGTTACTCAACAAATAATTAACTGGATCAACAACAAAAAAAAAATTACTCCTGACAATAAGAGTGTTTATAAAATACAAAAAGTGAGAAGAGATTTTAATTAAAATAAATTTCAGCTGAATTCGCATTAATCGAGGTAACAAGTTGAAGCAAAAAAAAGAAAAAGATTTGTGAAATAAAGAGTTGAGAAGAGAAAAGACGAAGAAAGTAAAGGAGAAAGTACACGCATATGTAAGCGACTGAGAGAGAAGAAGAAGAAGAAGAATATTTTCTTGTGAAATGAAATCTAGCATAATACAAGATAGTAAAAACTTATCCGATGGAATTGAAGGTACTGGACTTTAATCTCGAAAGATGCATAGATTGAGATTAAGCGACTTCAGAAGTCTATACGGCAGCTCTTAATATAAATATTCCACATCATTACTCGCATAACTACAGTGTTATAAAATTCTATCTCACATCTCTCTCCCTGCTTCTTTGGAATTTTTTTTCTTAATTTTTCTTTTCTAGTGTTTCTCTCTCTCTCTCTCTCTCTCTCTAGTTTGTGAAGACTTGCGCGTGTTCCGGGAAGAGGAACAGCAATTAAGCGCGACTACATTGCTAATTATCAGCTTAATGAGAAATGAGGTTTCAATTTATTCCATTTGTCGATTCACTAGCACTCCCACAATTATCGTGTCACGAAACAAACGATCATATCAAAAAAACAAAGACCTTCAGGAAAATTTACGTTTCTCCTTCAAATTTTTTTACAAGCGCATATTAAATAAAATTTTCGCCGAGAAAATCATTTTCAACGAAACATTTTTTTAGTAAATTAGTTGACTAATAAAATTATTATTAGTAAATTGACTAATAAAGATATTAGTAAATTGGCTAATAAAATTATTATTAGAAAACTAATTTTACCAATTGGACTTACTCATTTTCAATTTAAATATTAATTTCATTTTTTACTAATTGAAATCCTAATTAATAATTTTTTTTATAAGCGCATAGTAATAGAATTTCCATCAAGAAAATTATTTTCAATGAAAATTGACTAATAAAATTGACTAATAAAAATATCAGTAAATTGAATGATAAAATTATTATTAGTAAATTGACTAATAAAATTATTAGTAAATTTAATGATAAAATTATTATTAGTAAATTGACTAATAAAATTATTAGTAAATTTAATGATAAAATTATTAGTAAATTTAATGATAAAATTATTATTAGTAAATTGACTAATAAAATTATTAGTCAATTTATTGATGAAATTATTATTAGTAAATTATCTAATAAAATTATTATAAGAAAATTAATTTTACCAATTAGACTAATTAATTTTTAACTAAAATATTAATTTCACGTTTTAATTAATTGAAATTTTAATTAAAAATCCTTTACAATTCAAACTCACCAAAATTACCCAAGGAAAATATAATAATCTTGCAGAGGAACATACCTGAAACATAAAGAAAAACTAAGTTAAAAAACAGTTTTAAAATTAAAAAAAAAATTTAATATTAATTAATAATTATTTACGATTCAAGATTAATCTTCAACCAGTTTTATCATTGCAAGGACAATAATATGTTTTGACTAGCAGGTGTAAGTTGTGGAATTTTTAGATTTCGATCTACGTATTCAAAGTATGTGCAGAAATATGAAGGCCAATAATAAATGGACCTCGTACACTAGCATTTACAATCGTTCCAACAATCTTATAGATAATTATTTCAATATCGTACAAATTTAATCGAAATTCTTCATAATAAATCGATATTTTTCGTCTAGATTTGTTACCATTATTTTCTTTTTTTACAAATTATTTAGTTAATAATAAAATAATTTCTGAAAAAATAATTTCTGGTAACTAGAAATTATTATTATTTCTACATAGTAGTAATAATAATAATAATAGTACTTATTTATTCCTAAAGTGTTGAATAATACATTTATTGCATAAATTATGAAAATAATTCTCTAAAATATCGTATTTTTTTCGACACACAATATAATAAGGCAAAACAATTTAGTCTCATTAATTAGCACTAATTCCCCTCTTATACGAACCGTTGAAGAAAATGTATCCATTAGAGTTTCTCAAGCGAGTTGAGGATAATTGATGGCGTGTTCGATAATACCTGCCGCTTTTTCGAATATTTTTTTCCACAACACATTTTGTTATGTTATGTCATATATATATATATATACATAGGTTTTTTTTGCTTACTTGACTTAATTACTCACTGTTAAATAAAATAAACGAGCACTTTGTTATTGATGTAAACTTGTTTTTCCAAGTGTACTCATTTCCAAGCTTCTGTATATACACGAAAAAGTGTTACTTTATTTATAAATATTCACGTCTTTGAAACAAATGACAAGTCAGGAAGTTTACAAGTGTTTAGTGAACTTTTATACACAATTAAAACTATATGTCACATTGTATGAAATTATAATATATGCAACTGTAACAAAAAAAAAAAAAAAAAAAAATCTAAACTCGAAAAATATTAATTTACTGTCAATGAATTATATTCCTCAGTAAATAAAAAATTATCCATAACTAATGTCACCGTTAAAAAATAATAACAATAAAACATTTGAATTTAGCGCCAAAGTTCTGTTTTACCGGCCCCATGAATAATGGAGATGATAGATAGGAAACTCTATGAAGAAAATTAACTCTTGCAAGGCAAGTAAGCGACAACGATTTAAAATAATTTTCCCAACGAAATGTCCCATATTTGCGAGACTATAAATTAGAAAACTATTTTAGACACGAGCTATTAGCCGATAGCTTCTAGAATTGATAATCCAGAAGGTAAGGTGTTATAGAAACGTTGAAGATACGACGAGCCAAAGGCAAGGACTTGTCTTTTTTTCCTATCGATTTAGAACCAAAGTGTATAAGACCACGACGAAACTTGTCGATTACAAATCAATGGCCCACGGCCGACAAGTTGCTGCAATAATCCAAGCAAGGACATAGTCATCAACTTTTACGCGGGTCTTTACTGTCGATTCAATCGCACTGGATATTTCATTAAATTCATCTTTGATTTACGATTCAAGTTACGATTTATCGCACATGGCTAACTTTCACACAGAGTCACTCTTTTGCCCACAGCAATTCCTATAAGCTTCATCTTCTTCTTGTTGTTGTTGTTGTTGCTGTTGGCTCTCATGTTGTGCCAGCAACTCATCTCTCAGGAGAAATTGCACATCGTATGATGTTTTACGCGACTTGGGCATTTTTTCCCTCGTCCAAATAGTAATTGACGTCGCTCGTAATTCAACATTTGCACCAAAGGAATAGTGCAAAAAAAACTTATATAGTTTATAACCATGATTCAGTTAGTTTTTTTTCTATTTTACAAACTTTCCTCACTTTATAATTTTTTCTCGAAAGTCGAGATCTGTGATGAATCCTTTCGCTTTGAGGGGGGGTAGTGTTACCGCAAGACGAGACGAGACCATGCAAAGTCTCGTCTCGTCTCGTCTCGACTTTTTGCATGCTAAAGTCTCGTCTCGAAAATTGATTTAAATTAATTTTTCTTCAGGATAAATTATCATTTTAACAACAGATTATTTGTTCGGACAATTTTTCCACCGAGTTTCCCTATTTTTTATCCCCTTATTCATGGGTCGGTAAAACAGACGCCTAGTCGGTAAAGAAAATACATCGCGAAATTCAAATTCACTTTCGAATTTCTCGACAAAAACTTTTCCCTAATAAAAATTCGATAAAACGACAATTCGATAAAAATTTTCAATTTGCAATTCAGTCGAATCTGACAATTATATTGTCATTTA
>JUFY01019450.1:0-13794 GCA_001855655.1 Leptopilina clavipes | reverse complement strand
AAAAAAAAAAAAAACAACAATATATATAATTTTCAACGACCAATTTATATTTAGGACTGTAGTTAAATAAATTTCAATTTAAAATCAAGATACACGTACTTTTCTTTTCCGTGGTAAAAATGAGAGAAGGGAGATTGGTAATTTTACTTTGGCTTTATGGCAGTAATTTTATTCACTTTTGCGGTGAAAAAAAAAATCAGTGTATATATATAAACACACGATGGATTGTTAAGACTGAACAGGGAAAAAGTCTTGAAAGTAGAATATTGATCGCGAGTTCCAAGTCAAGCACTTGAGCATTGTCTTGTGCTCTTGAACGTATTGAATGTTCGATAAATCAGCGATTCCTTCGATAGAGACCCGGGACCGTGACTATCCTTTTATTACTTCATATATACGTGACCATATATCTATTCAATAGTCTTCCTTTACTCTGTTTTTCATTGCGCTCTCCACAAAAATATTCAATCCAAACAATGGCGAATCTGCTACTTTCCGTGTTGTCTCAGTATAAAGATATTATGCTTTCTACATTAGTTTATTAATTTTTATACTCCTCTAAAACCATGCCTCACTGTCTTTAAATCGATAAATAAATAAATCTTATATTGTTCATAAAATAAATAAAATAAAATTACTATTATTTACACTGGAAATAATATTTATTTGATTCAAATAAGAAATTACTTTAATATTATCAAATAAATGTTTATTTATTAAGTAAATATTAATTCAAATAAATTTTAAATCAACTACATTTGATTCAAATACAAAAATAATTGACTCAATTTCGTTTTATTTGATTTGGATAAAAATTTTTTAGTTCAATATTTATTTGATAATAGACAAGTAATCGGTTATTGGAATCAAATAAATTTGTTTTTTCAGTGTATAACTGTCATAAAAATATAAACTGTAAAAAATATAAATAAATAAAAATAAATAAAAAACAATTATTTGTAACTACCATTAATTAAATTCACCATTGTTTCGATTTGCGTGACTATAGTGGGAAACCATGAAAAACACATTGTAACCGTTAGGGATAAGATATAGCGTGGGCAATAATGACAATGCTAAAATTGACGAGTTTTCATGAATAAATAATGGGGGGAAAAATGACATTTTCGGTACAATTGAAATTATGATAATTTTTTCGATATGAAATCTGATATAATAAGAAAGCATGACCTATAAATTAATAACAGAAGCTGGTGAATCGTATGTGTCATATGGAAAGTTTCGGATTAAATATTTGGAGTCTGACATGCATTAAACGCAAGTCAGACCTAATCCTCTTCACATGTGACGTTCGAAGAACAAAACCATAAAATGGCAAAAGAAGAAGAGAAAGGGAGTGACCTTTAAATCATTCATTGCACGATGGACTTTCAGATTTAATATTCATAATATTAAATGAGGCCTATTAATACCTTTATGCATTTTTGATTTCCATAAATTATCATGTCCACTGTGTGAATTAACTTAGAAACTGATATTTGCAGTGTTATTTCCCCTGCCATTGAAATAAAACTTCCTTTCTACAGTTTCTACTTAACAAACTCAAAGTCCCTTTTTTCGGTTAAAAAAAACTTGGAAATTTTCCAGTCACAAAAAGTATTTGACGATCAGAAAGTATTTTACAACTATAAAAGTATTTTATGACTGAGAAGGTATTTTTCAGTCACAAAAGTATTTACTGTCAAAAAAAATTTAGTCGAAAAAGTATTTTTCGGTCAAAAGTATTTACTGTAAAAAAAGTAGGTCGAAAAAGTATTTTACGGTTACGAAAGTATTTACTGTCAAAAAAATTTAGTCGAAAAAGTATTTTTCGGTCAGAAGTATTTACTGTAAAAAAAGTAGGTCGAAAAAGTGTTTTACGGTTACGAAAGTATTTACTGTCAAAAAAATTTAGTCGAAAAAGTATTTTTCGGTCAAAAGTATTTACTGTAAAAAAAGTAGGTCGAAAAAGTGTTTTACGGTCACAAATGTATTTACTGTAAAAAAAATTAGTCGATAAAGTATTTTACGGTCACAAATGTCAAAAAATAGGCCGAAAAAGTATTTTTACTGTCAAAAAAATTAGTCGATAAAGTATTTTACAGTCACAAAAGTATACACGGTAAAAAAAATTTTTTCAAAAAGTATTTACCGTCAAAAAAAAAAATCAGTCAAAAAAGTAATTCTCAATCAGAAGAGAATTTCTCGGTCAGAAAAATTCTATTCCACATTTCACAGTATTGACATAAAAATTGCAAGCAACATTTTTAACGAAGAAATTATCCCTCAATTAGTGGGACAATTTGGTTAATGTATAATTTAACGAAAATTAGTGCAATTAGCATTTTTTTTTTTATTCTTTCGCGTAAATAGTAAAAAATAATTCACGTTTTTTGTGCTATATAAAAGAACTTTGAAAAGTAAATAAGGGACTTTAATATAAATCCACAGAGTTTTTAGGAATTTGAAGAGAGAGAAAAAAATCTGTTTCAAAGAATTTCCCAATAATAATAATCACTGCACTAAACTGTCACCAAGTCACACTTTAATTTTCGACTTTCGCCATTTCTGAGAATATTGCATGATAAAGTCAGACCCATTTACCGTTAATTATCGAGGCTTGATTTTGCCGTATACACCTGACCATTAACATTCAAATTTCTCATTTTCTCTGTTGCGGATAAAGAAAAAAAAAACGGAAAAAATTTCCTGCGAAAAGGATAATCTCCTAAAAGGAATCACACACTCAGTTTTTAAATCTGATTTTTTTTCCTCTTTATAAGGTCTACAAGAGAAGAAAACAATTAGCGATGAAATGAATTCTTGGATATAAAATGTAAAACCAATCCACAATCAATAAATGCTAATTTCATTCGATAATTGTTTCCATGAATTCCAATTAATCAAACTCGGAGTAATTAACCAATTCTCTGAAGTTAACTATAAAAATTAATTAAAATAACGGATTGTGAATATTTTTCGGGATATGTGACAGAGACACCTGGAGAGATAATCGCAGGCTCTTCTGTTGTTAAAAAAGTGAGGGCATTGCTACCTATAACGAATGAAGAATGCTTTTCTCATCGCGAGACGAGAGGAAGGCGGAAATGGTTTAACTGTCGAGGTACACTGATTACGTTTGGAGGTGGAGTCACTTATTTTAATTCCGCGCATGTGAGTCTGAATTTCCGTGTGTGCCTCACCAAAGAATGTCAGTCCAAACTCTTTCTACCGTGACCTCTATATAAATTTATGCTACTTTCCTTCGTTGGTCCATATTCGACCTTCCAATATAATTTCGCATACCCACCGCAGTCAATATACAATTTTTTTTCCTTGTATTTCTTTTCTTTTTCTCAAAACGAATCGACAACTTATCTTCATATCACATGCAATTATCATTTTGCCAAAAATCCTCTTTCTTTTCACTTCCGAATATTTCACATCTTTTCCAACAATTATTAATCTACCATTGAACCACATTTACCTGAAATTACTATATTAACCGTAACCAAAAATCAAAACTGACAATTATGGAGAGCTCTACTGTTTTTTCGCACACTCGGTCTGGGAGACCCTACTTTTCAAAGTTCCACCGTTTCCAAACAACTGATCCGATTAATTTGAAAAAAATTCCTAAATACTCTTTGAAACATAAAGAGGAAGTTTCCATACTGAAATTTGCCAATTGAATGACAATTGAAAACTTTTCGCAAATAAAAAAAAAACTGATTGAAATCGTGAGAAGGGAAGATTCAATTGATTCAATTTCAGAAATTATATGGGAAAATATTTTCAATCTTATCTCGATGATGGTCCTTATCGCCGTGGGAAGATAAGTGGTTCGCATTAATCGTGACATATGCAGAGGAAAAAAGATCGAATTTACCGGTGCGTCGTCAGATGGATCGGGATGTAAACAGGATGCTGTTGGGGGTATATACATCTTGAAGAAGAGTAGCCTGCCAGCAAGGTCGTTGCCTCAGCTACTACAGGCTACTAACCTTCAGCCTGCGAGACACCTCTTATAGTTTATGTCTAGTAGAAAGAGAATCCATATATTTTTTTCGTAACAAGTATTAATCATATAATATATGTGACAGGGGGAGAAAGACCGTTCCAATCATATCATTACAACCTCTCTCAATCTCCTCTCTTCACCCACATCATTTAACTAAAAAACAAGTTTCCATTAGCTTTCATATTCGAACCCTCTCTTTCCATCTCTCTCCTTTCATTGATTTAATCAATTTCAAGGTCGTTCCTATCACAAAATAATATTGTTAGAATTAAATTGAATTAAATTCTATCAATGAATTTCATTAATAAAATTCACCCAATGAGAATCGACCAAAAAAAGCAAATTCAAAAACTGAGTCTAATTTTTTCAAATTCCAGTTTCTCTATTTATTAACCTGTCTATTAAATAAATTAATTGTCACGCAATAATCAATTTTCTCTAATGAAGAAATTAGAGAATATAATATATACTTTCCCCGTTTCTGGAAAATGTTGAAAACGAGTTAATCGAATTAGGCTTTCCTTATGGGAGAGACAATTTTCCAAAGAGAGTGGAGGGAAAAAAAAATTCTCACCTTATTGAAGAAAAGAGAAACGAAGTCGAGATCAAGTTAAGATAGATTCTATTAGACGTGAATTCACTTTTATGGAATTGTGAAACTGAATTCCAAGGGAAATGCGGCAAAGAAAGCGAATTAGTCAAGTTCAAGGTTACAGAACGCACACACTGTGCACTGACTTTCTGATATATATATGTTTTAACCAGACTATACTTTATCGATATTTCCCTTCAATGAAAATAAAACTTCAAACCTGATAATAGAAATTCCTAAATTCGGCTAAAATCAACTAAACAAAAATTCGACAAAATGAGAATTCCGTCACCTATAGAATATTCATCAAAGAAAAAGATTTTTTACGCACCCTAACTAAACTTTCCCTTATTGAATTAATCCAATAGAAAAATGATTTTCCCTATACAATATAACAAAATAATTGAAAACGATCATCAGCCAATAATAATTTCTACTACAATTTACAATCCAAGAAATCTACCATCGAAGATGAAACTTTCCAATATTCATAATTCAATCAATAAAAATATTTTATCCTTTTTTCTTAAACCACTTATGTCTTAATAAGCATCTAGAAAATGACTTGTTGAAATTTAACAAAAAAAAAAAAAAAGAAAAAACCAAGAGAATAAAAAACCCAAAAATGTTGCAATTTCTCAAAAGGAAGAATTTTAATTACAGTATATTGAAGAAAAGAAGATAGAGAATGAAATGTAGAAATTGTGTATGAAATAATTTGAGGCAATAGCAATTTGTGATGGGAAGATAAGTGTTAGATTTGTTGAAAATAAATCTCTGTCGATATTCATCGCCGGGATTGTATTTATAATATGGATGGCTTGAGTCAAGGAAGCGGAATGAAAGTATATACACGAATAGAGAAATAATAGCAATGTAACTACTCGCGTGTAACGGGAAGGAGTTGAAGAATCCAACATATATACAAATGATATGGCAAAAGTCAGTGTTAACGAAGTTATAAAATATAAACAAGCAGTCGATTGCTTTCATTATTATAGATTCGTTAAGTGCACATATATTTTTCAAAATGTATATATAGATACAATTTACGTTAGGAAAAAATTATTTATGAAAAAACTATTCACTAGGGACATTGAAACAACTCTATATGCGCATAATAAAGAAAAACAATAATATAAAATCAGAGTTTCACATTCTTTACACTCAAAACTTGTACTTTGGTTTTTCCTTTTTTTTTCTCTCTACACGTGTCTCACATGCGGGTTCAATTATGACATTCAGTTAACAAGCGTTGTAATGTTGATATATTTACCCACACAATATGATTTAACCCGAAACTTCATTATCCATCAAGGAATATTATTTATGAATAATAAAATTTTCCACTAGTCTCTGAAATTTATTATCGTCTTACAATTTCACCAAAATTTCTCGTAAACAAAAAATTAAATTTTATTTGTTATTATTTTGATAGAAATATTTGATAATAACAATTTTTCCTACGTGAGTAGAAGAATGGAAAAAGAAAAACAAAATAAATTAAAAATTACATTTTGTTTGTTATTATTTTGATACAAATTTTTGATAATAACAATTTTTCCTACGTAAGTAGAAGAATGGAAAAAGAAAAACCAAATAAATTAAAAATTACATTTTTTTGTTATTATTTTGATACAAATTTTTGATAATAAAAATTTTTCCTACGTTAGTAGAAGAATAAATAAATAAAACAAAAAAAAAATAATTGATTTGTTAAAAATGTAAAAAAATTGAATTTCGAAACTAAGAAAAAGAGAAATAAAAATGAAAAATGAGAAAATATAAAGATAACAACACTCGTAAGCGATGAAAACTGTCATACATTCTCATAAAATATATATTTATGATCAAATCGCACATGTCGAGTTCTATATATTTATATTATTCGAATATGATTAGCGAGAATATAATTTAATCGATGAATGACGTTATCAGAATTTCAATAATAGACAATGACGAAGCACTATAGATATATATACACCTGTAAAATAGACTTCTTAATAGTTAATACATCAATGCTCTTGCAACTTGGAAAAATTAACTATTTAGAAGTAAAACAATAATGACAGACAACGATAACGAAAAGAAAATTAGATTTACAGACTACGGAAATTGCTCCAACTTTATTATTATCCTGCACGAGAAAAAATACATTTTTTTTCAAATTTTCCGAAAAAGAAAAAATTTAAAAGCAACTAAGTCCAAGAAATATACTTCGAACTAATGAAAAAAATGTCATTAAATTTTTATCATTATTGTTAAATATATTAACAATCTTAAACATGTTCGTCAAAAAAACATTTTAATTACTTTCAGAAAAAAAATTACACAAGAAAAATTATCTCATTTTTTTATTTTTTATTTTCATAAACTACGTAAGAAAAATTAAAATTTTTTTTAAATAAGACTACTTTAAATAACAAATTCATAGTATTTTTTCCCTCTGCTTTAGAATAAATTTTGACAGAATGCAAGGAGTGACAAAGGAAATTTTCATTTCAAAAATTCAATGCTAAACTAGGTTTAAAGTTTAAACCATTTATAGAATCATATATTGCGAAAATTGTCTATTATAACCTTTTTCCTGTTCCTATGTCAAATCGTGCCTAACCAAACGGTTGAAATACCGCGCAAGAAATGAATTCAAACCCCCAGCTTATAGTTGTTAATTGCCATAATTAGCCTACATTCTCAGCGAGATACAATACTCCTTTACAAAATACCACACAGACTCCAATGAAAGTAAAATAATCCGGTTTTGTATTTAGAAAAAAAGTACGCGTTTCAGGTATATTGTTCACAATACACGATAAGAATGCAAATCTGCTTTGAGAGCGAATATAAAAGAAACGGAGAAATTATTTGGAAATCGAGGAAACGTTTTTTTTAAATTAAAACTCACGAGTTCATGGATCACTGGGAAAATCATTTTTTTTTTGTTTTTTAATAATTCCTTTTTCTAAATCTTTTCGCTCTCTAAATTTGAACCAGTAGAAATTTTGTAACTACCGTCAAATTAATTAACCGACAATATTTAATATTAAAATTAATATTAATTATTATTATCATTAATATTACAATTAATATTAATACTATCATTAATATTAAAATTATTATTAATTATTATTATTAATAGTAATTAATATAATGTGCAATTTTCTTTTAATTGTGTTTTTTTAACTCACCAGTTTGGAAAAATGAACGACCTTGAAAAATTATACACACCTGAAACAGAAATTAAAAAGAACGTCATTAGAAAACAAATATTAGGAAAATTAGGAAATATTTAGTTTTATTAAAATTTATGTAAAATACCAATTTAAATTTCATTAAAATTTTAAATAATAAATAATCACTATAAAAATTTATATAGAAGCTTGAAGAATTTTTTCAAATTCAAATAATCGATTACTTAAGTATTATCAAATAAATATTTATGTGAAGCAAATAATTGGTTACTTGATTATTATCAAATAAATATTTATTTGTATCAAATAATTATTTTTGAATAAATTCAATTGTATTTGTTTCAACTATCAAATAATTATTTTTGAATAAATTCAATTGTATTTGTTTTAACTATCAAATAATTAATTATTTTTGAGTCAATCGACTTTATTTGTCACAAATAATTATTTTTGCATCATTTAATTTATATTTTTTTTAAATAATTAATTTTTGAGTCAATTAAATTGTATTTGTTACAAATAATGACTTTTGAACCATTTAAATTGTATTTATTTACAATAATTAATTTTTGAGTCAATTAAACAGCATTTGTTTCGAATAAATAATTATCTTTGAGTCAATGAAATTATATTTGTTTCAAATACAAAAATTATTGTCTCGAATACAGAATAATTTTCATTTTAACCCAAATAAAAATTATTTTCCTTCAAATAATTTGATTTAATAACAGTCGTTTAATAAACGAATGAATAAATTTAATCAGCATTGTTAAAGAATTTTTTGAACAATTAAAAAAGGATTAAAAATTACGCCACAAGTATAAAATAAATAAATAGTATATAAATAAAACCATGTACTGAATAAATTATCCAGCAACAGGTCAATGAACACATGAGAAATCAACGCCGCTTCTCTAAATTGTTACTCCAATAGTAAAATGTTAATTAATCGTTTTCTTTCAATTCACGGATCAATCATCCCGCGGTTGCTATTGTAAATCACGATGAAGCAAGCTAATTGCAACGAATTAACCTGAATAAACCACGGACGTGATAAGACATAAGACACATCAATGCTGAAACTGTTATAAAAAGAGTTAACACGAAACTCTTCTTTTCTGATGGACCAAAAAAATCAAATAACAACTTTGTTACATTGTTGCACGGAAATCTTTTGCTATTTTAGTTTAGAATCCATTTGAAAGCCAGGGAAAGCTTTCTTCGCGGAAGACGCTCGATCTAAGGTCACGTTTTTCTGGATAAGCGGGGGCATAGTTTACTATCCATGGATCGTGTTTCATCTTTCTCTCTTTCTCTCCTGAATGTATCGTTGTTACGTTAACGCGCTCATTACGTACATAAATTGACGAGATGTAAAAGTAACTTTCTGGTTACGTGTTACCAACACTATGTGCTTCATTACGTATTTGCCAATATCTTTCACGCAACTCCCGGTATCAATATTATATTCGTATTCTCTATATGCAAAAATCTCCCTCGGCATCTGGATATTCAAGTTTTCTCTTATTTAAACGTCGCTGTCAAAACTTGGCACCACTCCACGTTTTCTCTTATATCCTCCATAGAGGAAAAAAAATAGATAAACTCAATAGCAGTAAGTTGTAACTTGTAAGATAATTATTTCCCATTGAGTCCTAAACGAGGCGAAACATATCGAATTTGAATTAATTGAATTTGCCAATAATGAATTGACGAATCTATAAATATATCAAAGATTTACATTTTTTGTGAAAATTTTCACTGAACCGAATTTCTATTCTTCAAAGAAAGTGGGGGAATTTTTTTACTTGTCCGACTAAAACTAACATTTACTATACTTGTACTAAAAATCACAAGAGTTGAGAAATTGGCAAATTTTCAAAAAGAAAAAAAGAAAGTAAAAATCAATGCAATTTACTATTGATCATTTACTTTGAATTTCGATGAGACGCCCTTGGTAAGAATGCGTTCTCTCAATCCTGTGGTCCATTGTGCAACGGAGAATGTAACATTCATGCCATACACAAGTCCATTATGACTAGAAGGGAAATGTAGTGCTTTTCAATTGGCAGATATTTATACCATTTCTCTTTTACAGGCATATTTTCTTCAGCGTGTTTATGAGTACTTATAGTTGAAAGATTTCCTGATCACAAGTAAAACAGGAATTGGCGATTTTTAATATTTCCTAAATTAATTTCCATCAACTTTATTCAATTACATATCAGGAAAAATTATCAGAAACCAATAGAAATAAATTTTTTACCTCAAAATATCTACACAAAAGGAAAGATATTAAAAAATCAACAAAAGCAAAGATATTAAAAAATCAACAAAAGCAAAGATATTAAAAAATCAACAAAAGCAAAGACATCAATAAAATTGAGAAAAATAATAATAAGCAAAAATAAATGAAAGAAATAATAATTACTTATTCCATGAATAAGAAATTCCTCAAATTGTCATTAATCACAGTCGAAAACTTTTTAATTTAAATTCCGACTTTTGTATTTTCGTGTTTTGATAAGGAGATACTGAAGCACCTTCGTGTTTGCCTCAACACGCAAGTATTAAATCAATTTTATTTTCCAAGTTTTTCCATTGCTCCATTGGAACTTAATCCTTTTATCGGGAGTATTAAAAAGATTATTTATTCGACTCTTTTTCTTTCCTTCTTCCTTTTTTTTATCGAACACTACTGCAAAATCGATAGGATCACTTAATATCCTTCTCAGACTCTCTATTCAATTCGCACACACACAAAAAAAAAAATAAATAAATAAATGCGAAATACACGCAAACGTGTGATTTATTTTATTTTGATTACCATTTCGCACAACACGAATTTTCACAAGTTTTTCTTGTCTGTTTCAGGTACGTACTTTACTGGAATTCATAAATGATTTCGATATATGTTAAATTCAAATCGTAGGTAAGCAATATTTTCGATTTTTTGGATTCTCTCTAAATCTGAATTAGTAAAAATTTTAACTAATTCGAATTAAAATAGTTAAAATAATTAAAAATAAAAAGAATAAAAAATTGAAAAAAATAAAATTGAAAATAAATGAAAAATAAAATAATTAAAATTTTTTCCATCTATATAACCGCAGGGAATAAATGTAATTTCGAAAATGTATAAATTTTAACTAATTTTCAATTAAATTTATGAATAATTTATGAATAATTTTATAATTTTCTGAATTAGTTAAAATTGACTAATAAATTAGTAGCCTTTTTTTACTATTAGTAAAATATAACTAATTCAAAAGCAAAAAGTCAGTTACTAATTTAAATTAGTTCAACTTTTTACTAATTCTGATTTAGAGATTTCAAATAAATTGTTACAATATTCGAATTTAATTTTCGTTTTTTCACACGAGCAACTTTTAAATAACAAAAAATATGAGTATCATAATCAAAAGTAAAATAAATTTTTAATTTTAAATCAAAAATGAGGATTTTTTTTCAATTTCAGAAGTAAATTCCACATTCTAATTACAATAATTATTACACAAAGATTTATTATCCCCTTGTAATAATTTACAGTTTTCCTGGTTCGGCTAAATATTCATATTTTTTTTCCATCTCACTCACCAAGTCTCGTCGTAGTCATCAAAAGACTGAACTTGAAAAATTAATAAAATTTCTCGGGACATATTTTCGCATGACTAATGATGACAATTGGTATGCATTAGGTATATAAAATCACATGGAACGTAGGTGTATAGAATAGTATTTTTATGGGGGCGAATTGTGGAGGTAAAGGGGGGTAAAGGGTGGTTAAAAAAAAACAAGGTGGCGACATTGCAAGGTTGTCATCGTGTTGCAATTCTGACGCAATCAACAAATGGCTATCCGCATATATGAGAGGTGCACATACTTCACATATATATGCAAGACTCGTTTTTCTATACACGACTTTTGCAAAACAGTCTCTCTCTCAACTTCGGACGTGATTGGTCAGTCGCGTTTTATGGCTATTTGATCTAAATGACGTGAGTAAACTTTCCCATAAAAGTGACAAGTTTTCCGTTGAT
The DNA here is from genome assembly GCA_001855655.1 of Leptopilina clavipes. Taxonomy (NCBI): domain Eukaryota; kingdom Metazoa; phylum Arthropoda; class Insecta; order Hymenoptera; family Figitidae; genus Leptopilina; species Leptopilina clavipes. The sequence continues at coordinate 1,950 of JUFY01019450.1, read as the reverse complement.
GTTGATGTTGTTGTTTTTTTTTTCTCTCCCTCTCACTTATAATCTCACGGAAAACAAGTTTCAATTAATTATTCTAATTAAATATATATGTAATATAATCCATCCGTTAACTTTTTTCCCCCCCAAAAAAATTCATTACTTCTTGTATTACAAAATTTCATACATAAAATATTTGTCTATTAAATTTAATTTATTAATTAATTATGTTTGTTTATTCCAAATGTATAATTTTTGTTCATTTTAAAAATAATTTCTCTATCTAAACTATTTCAACAAAAATCATCTTCCTTTGGAATAAACTGAGAAAATTCAAAATTATCTTTCAGGATATTTTTCGATTGTTTATAAATATTTTTTCCACACACACACATATATATAATCGAATAAATATAATTTAGAAAATGTAAATTTCGTTACACAACTTCCTCTATTATTCCAATTTATAGCGACCCTCAATCTGAAAACAATTTTAGTCGTTCGTAATGATAAAATGATTTGTTTTCGATTTAGGAAAAATAATTTCAAAATGCGAATAAATTAATTCTACTTCAATATCTATGTATTTTATATAATTTTCTTTAGAGATTGAATATTAAAAAAGGTTAAAATTATTTCTCTCATCAATTTGCCATATCGAGTTTATGTTTAATAAATATACTCGACTTTGTATCTGAAAGAACAAATTTTGATCCTTATCAAGTAATAAATTTTCAATTATAGAAAAAGATGTATATTAATTATTTATTTATTAGTTCCTTACGGTAAAATTAAGTGGATCGCGGGAGGAAATTTGTGAGGGAGAAAATTGCAATAACGCGTTTAACAAGGCGTAATACGTGTCGCATTAAAAGAAATTAGAAACTGTGTGCTCTACCGGGTTATGAGAAACACGCAAATGTCGCGCAAACTTTCTCCATTGATTTGCTTTTGCGTTAGCCTTCTTGACCGGATATCGAATAAATCGAGCCCGCCTCTCCACACACAGATATAAAATATATGGAAAAGAGAGAGAGAGAGATTTTCTTTTTCATATAGCGTCCCATAAAGATTCAATCTTTCCCGAGGTCACGTCTTTCAAACTTTTGCAAATAATTTTCCCAACACTCAAAAAATTCCGATTCGTCCTTGCGATATAAAATCCCCTCACAAGTATAAGAAATATAGAAAGTTTGCAACTTTTCCCAATTAACCCTTTGTGTCAACAATTTATAATTCTGCAATTTTTGCTTCCAATTTTTTTTTTTTTTATAAAAAAAATTTTCTTTTGAAACAATTTTGATCGTTCCACCTGTAAGAAGATCACAAAATGCAAATTTGAAAACAACCTGACTAAAGTGACGGCAATTTTATTTGATGACAGACTGATCCCTTTCTTGATAATAAATAAGAAAATATATAAATTATTTAAATTGATAAGAAAAAGAGTTTTAAAAAAAAATCGATATATCTTTGGAAAAGATCCAAGTTGATCTGCATTATAAATAATATGAAATTGAACGTAAATTTGGATTCCCGTGTATATAATAAATGTATATGGGGAAATCTCACGAGCTGGGGACAAATTGCGTACTGGAATATCGGTGCTACAGAAAGCCTCCATATTATCAATTCACATTTCTATACATTTTTTAATACTATTTTACGAGTGTGAAATATAAAATGAAGTCTTGTTAGGCAAAATTAGAGATTTAAACAACTGATTTCTGCTCTAAAATCGAAGAAATAGTGAAATTCCTGATGTAACTCGCATAAAATCTAATTTTCATTTAGCGATAACTTTTTTAGCAATCTTTTTTAATGTTTGGTGTTTTTTGACATTCATTTATGGGTTCTGAAGGATAGAAAAAGATGTATTAGACAAGTGTGCCAGTCGAAATATTCGAGATAATGAGCTGTTCAAAACTGTAACTGCATTTTCGCTGACTTTTGAAAATCATCATCTTTCTTTTA
>JUFY01019449.1:6108-29942 GCA_001855655.1 Leptopilina clavipes | reverse complement strand
CAATTTAGAAAATCATTATTCAGAATAAGAGATGTATTTTTAAAATCATTTCAAATATAGAAATTATATCTAAATTTAGATTGTAATCATCTAAATTGAAAATAAGAGATGAAACTTTCTGTAAAGAAATTGGAAATTTAATTGGAAATAAACAATGTTTCCAATGACTATAGGAGCTGAAAATTTGATGAAACTGTTGGTTTAAAAGGAAATAGAAGAAAAGAGAAAAAAAATAAAAAAAAATAAAAACCGTTCCTTTGAACGGAAAACATTTGAGTTTCTGACATTATTGAAGAAAAAGAAATTTATAAATGTCATGGGATTTGTCGCTATCGAACTAGGTCAACTTTTATCCAATGCAGTTTTATGTGAATTGACATGAGTATATACCAATTTCGTTGTGTCTTTGTTCCGACCTGTAATGTATGAGAATTTTGCGACACAAAATTTCATTTCGAAACCTTACATTCTTATCGAATTAACGGAAATGATGACTAAAGAAATTCCAATATTCCATTTTTAACAATATTCTAGTGTTTCTTTTTTTTAAATTTAGCGCGATTTTTGATCCGTTGAAGATAATAAATTAATCTACTTTATCGGCATCATTCATCACAGATACATAACCTTTAATATCAAATACGGCGTCTCTAAAGTTAGCGAACAATTGTAATTTTTATCCAATTTTTACAAACAATAGCTCATTTTTCTCGTTGAAAGATTCTCTTTAATTTTGTTCGTTGAATTTTACAAACAATATTTTGTTCCAAAGTTATTAAACAAATAAAATTGGTGTTTTATATTTTTTAAACAAAATATTTTTTAACAAAGACAAACTAACGGAATTGAAGATAATCTTTCAAAGAGAAAAATGAACTATCGTTTGTATTAAATAAAAATTACATAATTGTTCACTGACTTTAGACAAAAAACACAATATGTTAAATAAATATTATTTTCTAACAAATTTTGTCCGAAAATAATTTATTTTGATAATTTTGCAACAGGGTCTTTTAAAATTTAGTGAAATTAATATTAATTGTAGTTTTATTTGTTGTTAGAAACAAATTTTTAGTTTGAGGTTATGTCAAGGGGTTAAAACTTGGCGCGCTGCTTTGATATTTCAGAGAGAATTGTATTTGAAGTTTCATGAATTTTATACTTATTCGTTGCAATGTTCTCCAGACTTGCAGTTTCATTTTACGGATTTAAATTTGGATATGTATAGAAGTTTTTCGCAAAGAAATAAAGAAGTACATATTTGTCACTTTTTTTTGCAATCGCAGTTTCTGAGTTGTTCACGAGAAAAATTATATCTACGTGGACAAATGACTTGAATACACGTATATTACTTTCTTCGATTAAAGTTGAGTCAGTTGTTAATAGGTTTCTAGCTTCATCGCTAAATCGTAATTAATGAAATCGGTAAACGCAGACCAAGGAACAATATGACGTCAATTACTGATGGCAAAGGCACTTTGCCATCAAGGTCATTAGACTTGCCACCACTGTCTCGAGTTTCACTCTTTTCGTCATAATACTCTTGCATTGTAATTTTCTTTTGTTATATGAATGCATTCAACATCAAAAAAAAAACTATTGCAAAATAAATTCGAGAATTTCGAAAGAAAAATTCTTTAGAACAAATGAAAATTTCCATCAGACAATTCAGTAAATTAATTTCAAGTTTTTTTGTTGAATGATGGCAGAAAATTTGGAACGATTTTGTGATAATTAATTTGTAAGCGGGGAAAAGTTTCGAAATTCTTTGAAAGCAGTCCAATGTCACGATGTTAATTCTGCTAATCCTATTATGTTCTGAATGTATATAATCATATTAAAAATAAACGGCACAAAACTTAGTGGCATTTCTAACAATAATTAGATAACAGAATGGTGGTAAAGCGATACCAGTTTCTTGAAATATACTATTTCTTGCGCCAAGGTTTTGGCCAGTGACACTGAAGTCCAAGGATTCTAAGCGTTTATTATTAACAGAGAGCTTGTCAATATGAGGTACTTATTCGAGCGTGACGTTAAAGGCAGACTTCACGTTGAGTTGCCTGTGACGTAAATTCTTTTTTTAATTTCCCGTCGTATTAGTCGTGGAAAATGTGCAAAAGATCGTGTCTCAGTAAATAAAAAAAAGGAGCAAAACATTAATGCACTTTTTTTTTACAGGAAAGTCCATTTGGCAACTCGTCTTGGAACAATTCGACGACCTTCTAGTTAAGATTCTTCTATTAGCCGCTATTATTTCTTTCGTAAGTAAAATAATTAATTTTATTTATACCCAAAAAAAAGAACTCGTCATTTGATAAAAATTCTGTTTTTCAGGTATTAGCTTTATTTGAAGAGCATGATGATGCGTTCACGGCGTTTGTCGAACCATTCGTTATTTTGCTCATTCTTATTGCCAATGCCGTCGTTGGTGTGTGGCAAGAACGTAATGCAGAGTCGGCGATTGAAGCCCTTAAAGAATACGAGCCCGAGATGGGTAAAGTTGTCAGGAGTGACAAATCCGGTGTTCAAAGGATTCGAGCAAAGGAAATTGTCCCCGGCGATATTGTTGAAGTATCAGTCGGTGATAAAATTCCAGCTGATATTCGATTAACGAAAATTTTCTCAACCACCCTCAGGATTGATCAATCTATCCTGACCGGTGAGTCGGTCTCGGTTATAAAGCACACGGACGCCATTCCAGATCCTCGCGCTGTCAATCAGGTTTGTACCATTGACAAAATAAAAAAAGCTTCTTACATTCACACTTTGAAGGAGCAATGATTTTATAATTATAATCCTATAAATGCTGAAATAGATAATTTTTATACCAGTCGAATTCATAGTTCAAAGGGTTAGAATGTAAGAAGTTCATTAAAAAAATGATAATAGAAGAACTGAAAAGACTAAAAAAAAATATAAGAATAACACAGGCCAACAAAATTACAAACCAGAAAATAATCCACTCAATAATACGTCAGCTAGTCTGACGGTACGTTGAGAGGAAATTCAACTGAAAGTATTTGGTTAACCGAGAAATTAGTTTTCTACCTCATAATCTGAACTCTTGAGTGGTACAGAAAGCTAATCATAAATCTATTGAATATTCTTGTGTGTAACGTTCATTAGCAGCAGACTATATCGATAGGGCAATTTGAAAGATTAACTCCAAATAATAATTCCGATCCTTTAAAACAACTACTTCAAAATAGAAAATATATTCTCTTCCAAATTAATTATTTAGTTACTTTTTCAGAGAAATAAATCGATTTTACGTAATAGAAATAATTAACTACGGAATTGTTATTTCGAAAATAGAACATATTTTTCTTTAGAATAATTATTTAGTTAATTCTTCAAAGAAATAAATAAATTTTTCGTAATAGAAATTAACTTAGGAATTAGTATTTCAAAAATAGAACATATTTTCTTTCAAATTAATTATTTAGTTAATTATTTAGAAAATTAATAAATTTTTCGTAATAGAAATTAACTTAAGAATTAGTATTTCTGAAATAGAACATATTTTCATTCAAATTAATTGTTTAGTTAATTCTTCAAAAGAAAGAAATACATTTTCCGTGATAGAAATTAACTTAGGAATTAGTATTTCAAAAAGAGAACATATTTTATTTCAAATTAATTATTTAGTTAATTCTTCAGAGATTACTGAACCAATTCTCACCTGGGTGGGAATGGTTCGACTGAGAAAATTCAGCAAGACGGAGCAAACACTGTCTTGGGTATCGAGAAGAATTCATATTATAAATTTGTGTATTCCAACACAGAGTTCTCTCCAGAACAAGAGAGGAAATCGGTAGACAACCAGTCTCAAAACGCACTGCATAATTAGGAGTGCAACGAGGCAAAGATAGTAAATTTTTAAAAAACGAAACCTGAACCCTTTCAATTAAGTCATAATTATCGTGACCCCAAATTTGAATCGCGTACAATAGAGTGCTCAGAAGTGAACAATTAGGAATTAGTATTTCAAAAATAGAACTTAGTTTCATTTAAATTAATTATTTAGTTAATTCTTCAGAGAAATAAATTAATTTTTCGTAATAGAAATTAACTTAGGAATTAGTATTTCAAAAAGAGAACATATTTTATTTCAATTTAATTATTCAGTTAATTTTTTAGAGAAATAAATAAATTTTCCATATTTGTTAATTGATAATTAGTATATCAATTTTCTATAATTGTAAGTTTATTATTCTCATTCAGAACGAATTTCATATGAAATTAACTATATTGGGTTTGTTCGTAATTTAGAAATATATATTGTAATAAATTCTCCTGAATTAGATTATTTTGGAATGCCAATTGTTTTCGCGCTGCGTTTTCATAATTTCTTGGAGAAATTTTCTAAATTATAATTAATAATTCCTGGAAGATTTCTTAATATATTTTAACATTTGTTTCACTCTTCTTTTACTGCAAATTGATCAAAGCGTATATATAATTGTTTTGTTATGCCAGGTGTTGTATCAGTTTGTAATTATCAATTCCAGTATATTATTTAAACGATTTATATAAATACATGTTCAATTGGTTATTGAAATTAATTAGGTTAATATGTTCGACACTTTGAGGAGAATTAAATTGAATTATAAACATGAAGATTCCTATCGTTTCTACAGTTATTTAAGGGTTTTATTTGTATTCCAATTAAATGTTGTTTCGTAATTTGACTATTAAATTTGATATTTCATCGAATGTCTGAATACCCAGAAATATGTCAAACTAATAATTAGTTTTATTAACTTCTGATTAGTAATTTCGTAGGTCTGGATAGCGTAAAATAGTTGTTGAATAAATTAATTATTTCCCTTTAGGAAACTAATAGAGTTCTATTTTGATTTATCCATTAGGACAAGAAAAATATTCTTTTCTCGGGTACAAATGTGGCTGCTGGTAAGGCTCGTGGTGTTGTCATTGGAACTGGTTTGAATACTGCTATTGGTAAGATTCGAACTGAGATGTCCGAAACGGAGGAAATTAAAACACCATTGCAACAAAAATTGGATGAATTTGGCGAGCAATTGTCTAAAGTTATTTCTGTGATTTGCGTGGCTGTGTGGGCAATTAACATTGGCCATTTCAATGATCCAGCACATGGCGGTTCCTGGATTAAGGGTGCGATCTACTATTTCAAGATTGCTGTCGCTTTAGCTGTCGCCGCCATTCCAGAAGGTTTACCAGCTGTCATTACCACTTGTTTGGCTTTGGGAACAAGACGAATGGCCAAGAAGAACGCTATTGTGCGTTCTCTGCCATCAGTTGAAACCCTTGGTTGCACATCCGTCATCTGTTCTGACAAGACTGGAACATTGACCACCAATCAAATGTCCGTCAGTCGGTACGTACGCAAATAGTTTTCTTATCAGTTAGGCCCGATTCCACCAACTCTGGTTAAAAGTTCATCAACCGTTAAATCCTTAATCGTGAGCGGTTTAACTTTTAACCAAAATTAGTGGAACCGGGTCATAGACTACTTGTCTAATTATTTCCCCTAATGAAACTTTTTTCTTCCATCGAACAGTATGTTCGTTTTTGAGAAGATTGAGGGTAACGATAGCAGCTTCCATGAATTTGAAATCACTGGCTCAACATACGAGCCAATTGGAGACGTTTTCTTGAAAGGACAGAAGGTTAAGGGTCAGGATTATGAGACCCTACATGAAATGGGAACAATTTGTATAATGTGTAACGACTCTGCAATTGATTTTAACGAATTCAAACAGGCTTTTGAGAAGGTCGGTGAGGCCACAGAGACAGCGTTAATTGTCTTGGCCGAGAAGGTTAATCCCTTCGCTGTACCAAAAACTGGTCTCGATCGTCGTGCCAGTGCCATTGTTGTCCGACAAGATATGGAAACAAAATGGAAGAAAGAATTCACCCTTGAATTTTCCCGTGATCGCAAATCGATGTCATCTTATTGTGTTCCATTGAGAACAACGAAACTTGGAAGTGGACCAAAACTTTTCGTCAAAGGAGCGCCTGAAGGTGTTTTGGATAGATGTACACACGCTCGCGTTGGTTCGCAGAAATTCCCTCTTACCACGACTTTGAAAAATCGAATTCTTGATCTTACACGTCAATACGGTACGGGACGTGATACACTTCGTTGTCTTGCACTTGCAACCGCTGATCATCCAATGAAACCTGACGAAATGGATCTTGGCGATTCAAACAAATTCTTCACATACGAGAAAGATTTGACGTTCGTTGGAGTCGTGGGTATGTTGGACCCTCCTCGGAAGGAGGTTTTCGACTCGATCGTCAGATGTCGCGCGGCTGGAATTCGTGTCATTGTCATCACTGGTGACAATAAGGCAACAGCTGAAGCTATCTGCAGACGTATTGGTGTCTTTGGTGAAGACGAGGACACTACTGGAAAATCCTATTCGGGCCGTGAATTCGATGATTTGCCAATGAGCGAACAGAAAGCTGCTTGCGCCAGAGCTCGACTTTTCTCAAGAGTTGAACCCTCGCACAAATCCAAAATCGTTGAATTCTTGCAAGGCATGAACGAAATTTCGGCCATGGTGAGAATTTTATTTTGCTTTCTACTTTGAAAAATTGATACAGTTGCCAAATGGTAATATTTGAAATAAATTTTTCCAGACGGGTGACGGTGTAAATGACGCGCCAGCTTTGAAGAAGGCTGAAATTGGTATCGCTATGGGATCAGGAACCGCTGTTGCAAAATCAGCTTCGGAGATGGTGTTGGCTGATGACAATTTCTCTTCCATTGTGGCTGCTGTCGAAGAAGGTCGTGCTATTTACAATAACATGAAACAATTCATCCGTTATCTTATCTCTTCCAACATTGGTGAAGTCGTCAGGTAATTCTAATTCTAATCCTCTGATCGAATTTTAAATCAGTTTTGATTCTTAATATTTTCCTGGGATTTTTTTTAACAGTATTTTCTTGACTGCCGCTCTTGGTCTTCCTGAAGCTTTGATCCCCGTTCAACTCTTGTGGGTCAATCTTGTTACTGACGGTCTTCCAGCCACAGCTCTTGGTTTCAATCCTCCCGATCTCGACATTATGAGCAAGGTAAAGAAATTATTTTTTCAATTGACAAAAAATTACAAAAACAAAAAAAAATTCGAAGCTTAAGTTTGTTTTCTATTTTGATTGAATTACAGCCGCCCCGAAAAGCTGATGAATCTCTCATCTCTGGTTGGCTGTTCTTCCGTTATCTCGCAATTGGTTTCTACGTCGGCGCTGCAACCGTTGGATCAGCAGCTTGGTGGTTCTTGTACAGTCCCAATGGTCCACAAATGAACTATTATCAACTGGTAACAATTTTGATAACGCTACAAATATAAATAATCCCCTCTAGGTAACTTATTAACCACGTCTCGAGAGTTTATATCCAATAAAGAAACGACATTGATGATCTTCATAAGAATAAAAGCAAAAGACTTCCAAAAAACATTAGCCAACATTTGGCATCCAAGATTTCAATTTGTAATATTCGATTCTTGTTTTTTAGACCCATCATTTAGCTTGTATTGGAGGCGGAGAAGAATTTAAGGGCGTCAATTGCAAAGTGTTCCACGATCCTCATCCGATGACAATGGCTCTCTCCGTTCTTGTTACAATTGAAATGTTGAACGCAATGAACAGGTATTTGCTGCCAAATAAAGAGAACTAAAACCAAATCATACCAATTTCGTGATAATTCATATTTGAATTAATTTCCAGCTTGTCTGAAAATCAGTCACTCATCACGATGCCACCGTGGTCCAACTTATGGCTCATCGCTTCGATGGCACTTTCATTTACACTCCACTTTGTCATTCTATACGTTGATGTTCTCTCGGTAAGTCTTGTTTTTTCTTTGAAATCTTTTCTGAAATAAAGAAGCACATATCTATTTTTGGAACATGAACTACACACACGATCTGTAAGACCCTAAAAAAATTGAAATACAGAAAAAATTTTATTTTTGCATTTCTAATGGATTTATGGGTCTTATGGACCCAGAGTAACTGGTGTTAATTGAAGATAATTTTTTTTTTCTCATTTTGAATAATTTTTTCCTTTCAGTCCGTGTTCCAAGTGACGCCATTGACAGTCGAGGAATGGATAACAGTAATGAAGTTCTCAATACCAGTGGTGCTTCTCGATGAAACACTTAAATTCGTTGCCAGAAAGATCGCAGACGGTGAGAATCCAATTTACACCGTCCATTGGATCGTTCTAATGTGGGCCGTGTTTTTTGGACTGTTAATTGTTTGCCCCATCTAGATCATCCTCAAAATTATCATTCTAATACTAGTTTAATGAAGGATGCTTTTCCTAAGGAACGGCATCCATCTTGGACTTGCAGTTGCATTTAACTAAAAGAAATTTCCTCTCCGACTTGCGCTTGGAGAGTGAAAAACAAAAAAAACAAACAAACAAACAAAACAGAAAGCAAAAGCCTAAAATGAAATAATTAATGAAGTGTGTCTAAGTCTGAGATTTTTAACCGATTTGACCGTTACGCATGGTGTTAGTCAGTGCATAATAGATTCTCGAGAACGTCCACCATGATTGGTCGCCCATCGCATCGTACCCCGACAGATGTCGCCGTTAACTCAAATTTCTTTTTGAGCAATTCGAGTAAAACAAAAGTGAAATACGATAGTTGTTAATATGAGTGCCTTTTTTCAAAAAAAAAAAAAAAAATCGCATTACTAACATTAGCACTATTTGGTTTAGACAATAAACTCCCAAGAATTTCTATAGCCGTTCATGCGCCAATAATGTTTTTACACGCTTTGCTTTACACATTTTCTAGGCCGCTCTTTTCATGAATACTTTTGGCAAAGGTAAACGTAAATGTTCATTCATTGCACAATTTTATTCTTTTTTTTTTTGCATATTTCTCTTCCACTCGCAATTTGGAAACTATAATCGAATCAAATATTTTTCTTAGAATATCACTACAATTGGCAATAATTATTTTTTTTGTCTTTTTTCAAGATAGTAAAATTATTTTCTAGTCATTTAAAATTTTTGCAAATTGTGCAATAAAAGTTTGTTTTTTTTTTGAGAAAATATTCTCGAACTTAGTTGAAGGATAGCAAGTGAAAAGGGCTAGAGCGCCAATTTTTCGAAATTGAGATTTCTTCATTAAAAAAGCAAATAAATTATTTATTTGATTTTTTAATTAAAAAAATCTCAATTTCGAAAAATTGGCACTTGAACCCTTCCAGTTGTAAAATTTTGTGCAATTTCGGGAATTATTTTTCTTTTTACAATTTTAACTTTTTGTAAAAAAAAAATTGCCATGGGTGAAAAATTTGTAGATGTGTACAAAAAAAACAGAAGGGGTGGGGGAAATGAGAGATAATTATGTGGAAAATATTTTGAACATATCAAATTAAAATGATTTCCATCATCCATGAATTATTTAATGAGTTTTGACATAATTTAGAGTAAGTAAATTTTATTTCATGGATAAATTTTTTTTTTTAATAATATATGCAAATTGCGAGTGTGAGATTGAAATATGCTGAATGAAAATGCGCTTTTTGTAGTTTTTATTTAAAAAAAAATTACAAAAAGGGTCTTTAAAAACTACACTGACTAATTGCATGTTCCATCCATCGATTTTCAGCCAATTTATCTCAAATTTCGTACGGTGATCGTGTCTTATATCTACACAAATAAATGTTTCCAACTGCCTGCTCCTCTGCATCAGTTGATTCTCTATCTTAAAAGTGTAGTAAGATGTTACGAATCATTTATTCTAATGTCGTTTTGCACTTATCGTATAATATATATACTATTTGAATTTTCCAGAAAGTAAAACACGTTACGCTAGCTTATATATGTAATAATAATAATAATAATTAGTGAGAAACGACTCGAAACATCTATTTATACGATTTTTCCTAGAAAATAAGAAAGTGTTTTTCTATTGATATTTAATTGTACATAACAAAGTAGCGATAACAATGTTGTACATAATGTTACGAAAGCCGTTGAGATGTTTGTTCATTGCGCCGTGCATAATTTGTACTAGTAATTTTTTTCTCACAGTTTAAAATGGCGAAATCGTTGGTTAGGAAATTGGTAAAAAAAATACTATAATTTGTTGAAATTCCGCTAATTAATGCTTATCTAATTAGCCATGTAATTTATCCGCTTTTAAATTATTTGCCTTCTTTTAATTTAAAAAAAAAAATATCAAACTGTCAAAATTAAATGTTTACTGATGTTCATTGAATTAATTTGTCATTGCAATTTTTATAAGCTCTTTTCACTACAGCTTTACTCGTAATCCGCTAATGGCTTTTGATGCACTTTTTTTTTAGTAATAAATCGAAAAATGTTTAAATATAGTCACTGGAAATATATTTCATTCGTTTGTGACAACCATCAAAGATTGTGCATCAAATTTTGAATTAATGTGCTCTAGGCTTGTAAAAAACAGAGAAAAAAAAACCCTGCATGTCTTCCTCTATTTCGAAATATTTATGCATGTTTATCTTTTGATCATAATGCGTCTCTCGCTTTCTACAATATTTGGAAAATTGCAAACTTTTGTACTTTTCGAATTTTATCTGAAAAATCGATCAAAGTGGATATAAATTTTTCGCCAAATTGAATTTTAATGTAATCGAATATTTTTTTATTGTCATTTTTTTTGTATTTTGTATTGTATTTTGTATTGTATTTTGAATTGTATTTTGAATTGTATTTTTTATTGTATTTTTAAATTGTGTATTACATTTGACCTAATTTTTGTCACAAAAATGAAATTAAAAAATTTGGCGAAATATTTATGCGTTACATTTTTCTTTCATGAGTGTTTATCTGCGTCAATGATTTTTTTTTTTTTTTTTATGACAATTTTGACCGCAGGTGAATTATCTCAATGGAAAGGAAAATATTTTCACCGTTGAAAATTATTTTTCTCAGTCTCTAAAAATAATTTTTTTAATTACATACTAAATTTTCTTGAATTATTATCAAATATTTTTGCAACAGAAATTTAATCGAAATAGAAAATAATAATTTAGTTTGAATATTTATATGATAATTATTCAATATTCAATAATCTTTTCTTTCATTTTAGAGAAAATAATTTTCAATTTGTTTCTTTGATTTGATTCGCATGCGCTTGATTCAAAATTCGGAATTAAATTTCTTTTTTACGTTTCATTTTTCTATATAAATGTTAGAAAAAAATATTTTTGTGATAAATTGACTCTCCAGTCATTGTGGCAATTTTTTGTATTTGAAAATTCCATTTGGAATTTTTTTTTCAAGTCAAAATTGCAAGTTTAGTTTTATGAAATTTTCCGAAAATGGTATAAAATTTATTTTAAATTTAATATCTATTTAAAATCTTTTTTTGGTTTCAAATTACCGAATTTTATGTGAAATTGTTACACAATCGGTAAATGAATTGAATATTTGGTCTAATCTAAAAAGTAATGAATGAATTTTTTGTAATGATTTTTTTCTGAAAAGTTTTGCTGAATGATTGTGACGAATGGAAAAGAAAACGTTACGAATGGAGGAAATAATTGAATTTTTTTTTAAGAGATTTAATTTTGTTCTCGTTTGATGAATTCGTTGATAGAAATTTTTGATTTAAAAAAATTTGAATAGAATTTTTTTATGTTAGAATTTTTAGAAGTAAAAAAAATTGATTGTTTTATAAAGACTTGTATTCATTAATATATTGTTTCGAATATGTATGTGAAAAGTAGTGGAGAATTTTAATTCAATTCAACCGTGAAAATTATCTGAAAAAGTTTGAAAGAACACGAGAACTACGTTTATGAAAAGGAAATTTCGTTTTGTCTTCGTTTTGCTTTTAAAAATCCTGGAAAATTATTTAATCGTTTTTAATTACTTCTGTCTCATATATATATATACTTTTTTCTCTTTCTATCTCTTGGCTTGAAATTATATATAATGAACAAGTCTTTTACACTTATAAAAAATTAGTTGGCAGTAATTTAGTACTTGCATTCTTGGGCTTTGCTTGCTGGAATCTTTGATAAAAATTATTTACATTTTGTCTCTAAAAATCGTTAAAAAAATGTGTTCAAAAAACAATTTTTTTTGTAATTATACCGATAAAGTAATTGCAATTTTTTTTTTGAATAATTTATGCACAAATATTTTTAAATTTCTAATATTGATGAATTGAGTCAAGCAATTTTATAACTCGATCGATGCTCGGCTGCACGCTTCGACAGTAGTTAAAGCGCATGAGCGCCTCTAGACCGCTCACTGCTGCTTGATTGGTATTAGAGCGCGCAGCCGAACTTCGATCAGGTTACAAAATTATGAGACTCATTTCCATTTAATGTAAAACCGCAAATATATTTATTTAGAAACAAAAAGAAAAGAAAAAATCAAAATAAGGAGGTTCAATATCAGTTCATAACCTAAAATTGGAATTTTGTTTTATTAACAAATAAAATTAAAATGAATTTTACTAAATTTTAAAAGATTCATCGGTATTTTATTTTAAAAAAATTATCTTCAACCGAAATTTGTTGTTAAATAATAATTATTTAACATTATGTGTTTTTTTTAATTTGTAAACAATTATAATTTTTATCGAATTTTTATGAACAATTCAACGCTCTTTGAAAAATTTTCTAGATTTCTGCTTGTTAAATTTTGCTAAATAACATTTTGTTTAAAAAAATATTGAAAACGCAAATTTCAAAGTGGATTTTTGAATTTTTCACTTTTTTTGAAAATACAATTGTTTAACAAAATTTAACGAACAGAATTGTAGAGAATCTTTCAGAGAGTAAAATAATTTGTTTGAAAATTACAATTGAATCTTTCTAAATATGATTTTATTATTCCTAATTGTAATTTTATTTGTTGTTTAAAATCACATTTTTCGTTTTGAGGTTATGTCAATGGTTAAAATCTCCTGAAGGAAAAATTGTTTTGAAAAGAAAAAAAAAAGTGAATCGTCAAACGCAATTGATTGGGAATAAGAAATTGGATAAAATTAAAAATATTTTTGAGAAAGGAATCTTGTGAGAGACTTGCGATTAAAGCAAAATTCCAACGTGTGGATTTACAGTTAAGAGGATTACTGTTTATTCGCTGACGTTTTAGACTTGGTAATGCAGAAAATGTATTAGAACTCGAGCATGTAAATTCACTTTGAACTTCCGAAGGTGCGTGACCTAATTTTGAGCCCCAGTAAATGTAACAAGACTGATGACGGGGTTTGAGGAATGGGTCGACCACACGAGACACATTCGCACGAGTATGCAACTCAAAATGTCTCATATTCACAGCTCGAATTGAATTTCGAAAATTAAATTGCCTATTGTTCAACAATTTCAACTCGAAATTAAGCCAATTGACCGAAACTTACACTCAAATTTTAGTAAACGTGCGCAGCTTATTCTAGTATTTTATAAAGTTCCCTTAATTTTTTTTTTTGTTTTGTTTTTTAAAAACGAGTACCGCGGCTAGTGATCGGGGATCCTCAAAAAATAATAGTGAATTAAAATAATTTTTCTTTTTTTTTTGTTTTGTATGTATTAAAATTTACAAATATAGAAAATGTTAAATGAATAATTAGGGCATGATACTTTGGTACGGCCTTGAACTCAACTTAATAGGGAAAAAAAATGCGTTATTTGAGAATTTTTCTCATACAGGAATGATTGATTTTTACGACAAATTTTCAAGTGTTCATTACCGTTTGTCGTTAACAGCAAATCTTTCATTTTTTTTATTTCATCTCTTGGACGGGAGAAATTATACAAAAAATTTTCCATTTTTAAATAGCTTTAGAAAAATATTTTTATAAACGTTTTGACACATTCTTAAAACGTCATTTTTTACCCTATTGGAAAAATAAATCTCTCATTTCTCGAAAGTTCGACATGAAAAATTTTCCAACGAATATATTATCGAGAATATTTTTTTTGACGTAAAGAATATGTTTTGAATATTTTTTCTTTTACTTTTTTTTTTTTTTGAAGAAAAAGGTGAATTTTAACAATAGAAGAATTTTAGAAATTTTTTAATGGAATTAAGAAAGATTCGAATGTGACACTCCACGGTGAAATAAACCTAACGTGGCAACGAATTATAAGTTATGTTTAGAAAAGTTTTTGCTTCATTAAAGAAACATTTTTAATTATTTGATGTCAAAAACAGTTTTTATTAATAAGTATAAAAAATACTTAATAAAAACTGTTTTTGACATCAAATAATTAAAAATGAATCTTTAATCAAGCAGAAACTAATTTTTAAAGTAATAAATTAATTCGGTAATATTGAAGATAATATTTGTGAATTTAATCCAGAACTACGAATTTTTTTACAATCAATTAAAAAGTGTAACGCCAAGTATTTTTTTTTTTTTTCATAAATTTTTTAGCGGAAATTAAAACATTTTTAATAATCCGACTGTCCAAGGGGGAAAATTAGAATATAGAGTAGAATTTTTTTTTTATTTTAAAAAATTTTTGACGTAAAAAAAAAGATTTTTTAATAATACTGTGCTCAATTTATTGCTATGAGACGTGTTTGGTCGAAAGCAAACACTTTATGCGTTCTTGAGTCCAGGAAGTACCTATAATACATATTAAATATAAATAAATAAATGAATAAATAAATATATAGATATATACAAATATTTACACATTTAAACATATATTTATATACTATATAAAAAAAATTTATTTATTATATATTATAATAAAAATAATAATATATAATTATATATATTTATATATTATATAAATGTATATTAAATGTGTATTAGTTATGATTATAGAATTTGACAAAAGTGCAAACAGCGTATCCGTGAGTGTGTGTATGTTTGTGTGTCTGATTTGTGTGTGAGTGTGTGTGTGTGTGAGAGAGAGAGAGAGATTTTCTGTAAACGTCATCAAAATGCCAATGTGGCTCCAAAACGATCCGAGCCGGGTGTCAAATTTGAATTTATTCAACGACCTTTTACCTCTCAACGGGATCGTTAGTACCCGATTTAATTATTTGTAATTTTGTATGCAGAGCACGCATCTTTAATTACAAGATAAAGTCGTATTGCCTCTTATCTGGCAATATTCTCCTTAGACCTGAAAATTTTATAAAAAACTGATTTTTTCTACCGACATAATAAAAAAAAAAACATGAAAGAATCAAATTTAACAAAAAATTCATTTCAATGTTAAGAATTAATAATAAATTTAATTATGGAGTTAAATTAATTAAAATGATGAATTAATTAATTATTAAAAGTAGTTAATTATCATAATTAATTGTGACGCGTTCTGAAGAAAGGGGTCTAGGAAGGAAATCATTTTAAGGTTATGTTTCTATTAAGAATTGATCCACTTTGTACATTTTCATTTCAAAAATTAAAAACATAACCTAAAAAATTTGGCTTCCTAGATTCCATTCTTTAGAACGCGTCACAATTTTTAATTGTAGTTAATTATTATAATTAATTAATTATTAAAAGTAGATAGTTAATGATTGTAATTAATAAATAATTAATTATTTTAAGTAGTTAATTATTATAATTAATTATTAAGTAGTTAATTAATATAATTAATTATTAAGTAGTTAATTATTATAATTAATTATTAAGTAGTTAATTAATATAATTAATTATTAAGTAGTTAATTAATATAATTATTTACTAAGTAGTTAATTAATATAATTAATTACTAAGTAGTTAATTAATATAATTAATTATTAAGTAGTTAGTTAATTAATTAATTAATTAATTATTAAAAGCAGCTAATTATTATAATTAATTAGTTAAAATAATAACATAAGCAAGTTAATTTTAATTTAATTGATGGATAATTTAATTAATCAATTAAATTGACAATATATGACAAATAAGATGGCTTTCACGATTGAATCATGAATAATAAAAAGATGCGTTCTGTATTGTTGTATATACATATTTGGTATGTACTGTCACGGTATTCGTTGATAAGTCAAGAAAGCGTGGCTCGACGAATTTGAGAAAAAAAAAATAGCAACGATTTGTTTATTTATCGCCTTATTTATCTCTAATGTACATCATGGAATGCCAGGATTGACTGGAAAAATATTATAACAAGTTGAAAGTATAAGGATTATTCCTCTAGTGCATTGCCTACTTGTTATAATAATAAAAAAAGAAAAAAAAAAGTGTTACTAATGCCTGTTTTTAATCATTGATCGGCCTACTAATAAGTTCATTGGCTATTTTAAACATATCCATTATATCATTGACTGTATTTACATCGTATGCTTATAATTGGAGCGTAAGATAAATAACCATAAAGAAGCGCAAGCGCCAGAGTGGGGATAATGAGAGTGAGTGAGACATCGCAGTTTTTCTCTCTCGTGCTCATTGCCCCCACATTGCACGCGACGTAAATTCAGTAATTATTTACGCTCTATCCAATATTTCGACAGTTATAAGAAAAAAATTTTCCTTTCAATTATTCTTTTTTTAATGAATTTGTTAAAAATATTAGCATACCTTTTGAATGGTAATAAGTGATATTAAAATTAATATTTATAATTAATTTTTTTAATCAATTGAAAAGTATAATTTTTTTCTTCCAAATTTACAGAAACGTTGATTTTCTTTCTATTGCGAAAATTTTTTTTGCTTTCGTGCGCTATTCCCTTTATCCTTGATATCATATCATAATTATTCGGTGTGTGGAATTACTTTATCCAGTCTCATCAATTTTTATTACGATTATAAAAAAAGTTTCTCAGCTTTCATGTAGAATTTTTTCAAATAGTTTTTTTTAATCCATTGTTATATCAATATTTCAAAGGAAGAAATGAGTTGAAAAATGTTTTTCCCTTAGTGTTATTTTTTATATTTTGTCAAAAAAAAAATTCTAGAAATTGAAAATTATTTCAAATAAATAAAATTCTAAAGAATAGGGAATATTTATAGAAAAAAATTTTTCGATTCTGGATTCTGTGATTTCAGACGAATAATATTAAAAGTTTGAACAGTTTTTTTTTTCTGAATTTTGCTTCGATTTAGTGATTTATAAAAAATTTTATTTTTAAAATATAATAACATGTTGCGCAGCTAATTACATAATAATAATACAGATCAGGGGTCATATTAAAATGTTATTCTTTGCCATCTTCAATCAATTTTAAATGTTTTCTTTCCACAATATATCAAAAAAATTTTTGAAATTATTTATTGAATGTTAATTAAATGGTTTCTGTGTATTTTTTTCTCTTTCTGAAATCTTATTGTTTTTCTTATATAATTGCATGAACAGGGATGTAAGTTTATTATTTAATATTTACAGCAATTAAAAGATTAAAAATTTTTTTGGTAAACAAAAATTTAATTTTAAATTTAATTTTAAAATTAATTTTAAATTTAATTTTACAAATTTACAATTTTAAAATTTTAAAAACAAAATTAATTTTTTGCATATCACTTACATCTCTGGAATCAATTGAATAAATGTGGAATATACGTGTATATTGTACACACATATATATATTTTATATATATATATATGGTTACATGAAAATCCTGAATGGCAAGATTATCCAAAAGTTGACCCCGATCGTAGCTTTTCGTTTTTCTTTGCTATATTTCCTGCCTGCTGAACTGTTAGTCCACTCCGTCCAAAGGAAGCAAGATTTCGAGCTCGTAACTCTGGATTTAAAAAGGTAAAGTATATTTATTTCCATTAAGTTTAATTTTTGGCGCTGCTATATTGTAAATTTTTTATCAAAATTTATATGCTTCCATTTTAGAAATATTTTCCAAAAAAATGATTATTCACGAAAATCGTAAAAAATACATTCCATCCACTTTCATATATTTTTTTTATTAACTCGCAGCGAAATTTCCGTATTGTTAAAAAACAAAAAAAAAACAAAAATTTTCAATATTTAAAAAAAATTTTTTACCTTTTATTGAAAACTAGAAAAATTTTCACGCCAATGAAAATTCGAATTTTATTTAGATTTAAAACTTAGTTGTGTAAAGTCAATATTTAAAAAGAAATTTTTACCTTTTATTGGGAATTAGAAAAATTTTCACGCCAGTGAAAATTCAAATTTTAATTAGATTTGAAACTATTAGTTGTGTAAAGTCTTCAATTTTCTTTTGCAAAATTTAATATCGCTTCACATTGTTCTTTATATGAAATATTATAGTAATTCTCTAATATTTAAACTCAAATGATAAATTCTTCATTCTCTTGTGGAAATGAGAATAATTTATAAAATTACTCCAGCTTAATTTTATAATATAATGCAATTCAAATGGGTTGGAAAATTCTCTCAGAAATAGAGTAAAAGAAAATTTGTAAAAATCTTTTACGAAAAAAATTTTTTTTTTCATTTTTTGAATAAAATTATTGAATTTATAAATTTTTTTTTATGTTAATTATAATATAGATTCTATTCATTGCCTGTAGCAAAAGTTCACAGGGTCTATGAAAAAAACAAAAAAAAAAACAGTAAAATATTTAACAAATTGAGTAAAAATTGTGAAAAAAAAGCTTTTTTAATGGAAACAAAGTTTATTTAAAATTATTTTATATCGACATATATGAATATTGAATATTAATTAGAACGAGTAATAGAAAAAATTTTATTAAAAAATAAAAAAAAACATTGATCGAATTTTAACATTTTAACAATTAATTTCAGCAGCAATAAATTAGAAATACAGAGAATATATTCGAAATTCCAATTGGCCCTTTTTTAAAATATACCCATGGAAAAAAATTGCATTAAATAAAAATGAGTAAAATGGTATAGAATATTTCTTTGCCAGAAATTCATATATAAAAGCTTATTTTCCAGTTGAATGTAACTCGTGCTCCATCAAGGAAAACATTTCATTTTGTATATTATCAAAAATTTTTTACGATTTATGAATCTCACAAAAATCTTTTATTTAATAATTTTCGTTGCTTCCGTGTTTTGGTCAAAATACAAGTTGAATAAATTTTTTTTTAATTAAAAATTAGAAAAAAAAATGGTTGATTTGATTAAAATTGCAAAAGAAAATTGAATATCGGAAAATATTTCAAAAAAAAAAGAAAAGTAAATTTACTATTGGTTGCAAACTAAGGAAAAAAGTTTTAAAAAAATTAAAATATTTTTCAGATAACGAATATAAATATAAAAATTTGTCTGAAAATAATTGTGTACAACCGAATTTTTCCAAATTTTTTTCTTTGGTACATTTCTTCGAAGCGCGTCAAAACTTATGTTTTTTTGTTTAAAATTATAGAACAATTGTAATTTTTATTCAATTTTTATGAACAATAAATTTTATATTTGTTCATCAACTTTTCAACAAAAAATATTGTTAACAGAATTGTAGAGAATCTTTCAGAGAGTAAAATAAGCTACTGTGGGTAAAAATTGGATAAACGTTATAATTTTTTACAAACAAACAAAAAATACAGAAAGTTTAATTATTAAACAACAAAATTTGTCTGAAAATAATTTGTTTGAAAATTACAATTGAATCTTTCTAAATTTGACGTGGAATTCTTAAGGGCATGTCAAAGTCGTTGAGATTTTTCCATTGCAGCTTAATACAAAAATCGCAATGACTTTGACATGGCCTTAAGGGCATGTCAGTCAGTCGTTGCGATTTTTCCATTGCAGCTTAATAGAAAAATCGAAACTACTTTGGACATGCCCTTAATTCTTAATTATGTTTTATTTGTTGTTAAGAATACGTTTTTAGTTTGAGGTTATGTCAATGGATTTAAGCTTCTTAACTAAAGGCCAAAGTAGAATAGAAACGTAACCGGAATCGCAATTGCAAACGTAAACGGAAGAATGAGTTAGAGAAAGATAAACAATATACCTATCCTTCTCGAACTCATTCTTCCGTTTGCGATTGCGATTTCGATTCCGGTTACGTTTCTATTTTGCTTTGGCCCTAAGGGCAAAGTCCCATGGCACCGTTTTGCGTTACGTTTTGTAACTAGGCCATGAGTGTGAAAGAGATGCAGATATACGTCCGTCTTGCTTGCACTCATGTTCTAGTGACAAAACGTAACGCAAAACGGTGCCATGGGACTTTACCCTAAGGCTGTGTGTACATGCTTGCGTTCTAACGCACGTTTTTGCGTTTTCATATACTTCTATCCTTGTTACACTCATTGCTCAACGCAAAACGCAGCGTTAGAACGCAAGCATGTAAACATAGCCTAAGGCGGCGTTTACATGCGTGCGTTTTGACGCAATTATTTGCGTTGAACAATGAGTGTAACAAGGACAGAAGTATATAAAACGCAAATAATTGCGTTAGAACGCACGCATGTAAACACAGCCTAAGAAGAAGAATGAGTGAGCGAGACATCGCAGTCAGATATCTCACTCACTCTCATTGCCCCCACTCCTTTTTGCAAACGTGCACAATTCAAATAAGTTAATGGCTACCGAAACCAGTTTTAGTTTTCTTTTTTTTTTGGTTCGGAATTCATAAATTCTTTTTTCTTTCAAGGCTCCTTAAACTTAAAAATCGTAGATCACGTGATGGTGGTGGTATAAATTTGCGATTCCCTCTGACACGCTATGCAACTAACGAGCCAACACAAACGTGAGCAAATAATACTCAATTTCACGCAGAGTATTCGGTTGCTTTTCGCTTAGTAGTGCCAAAAGGAGGAGAATAATGTTAAATAGGCCAGTCAAGATAACCCAGTTAACCATATGTGTTCACAGTTGCACCGCCCGTGAAGCCAACGAAGTAAACTCCAAGCCGACGCTTGATTCGGCACCAACAACCACAGGAGATAAACATATCGTCAACGTCACATCAACATCCGCGTGGCAGAAATGGTTCGAATCAAATTGCGAAAACCAATCCCTCTCAAAAAAAATCTCCTCGTCGTCAATGACTATCCTTCCAGACTGAATTATGTCCCATAAGTATTGTAAACACAAAGAGAGAGAAAGAGTTTCTTTTCTCTCTTTGTCTTCACGGTATACAACAATAAAAAAATAGCACAGGGACACTTCAAATGGTGATAAAAAAGACTCTCGCTGATCAAGGACCAAGAAAGGGGGCCGAGGGTGACGGAACTATTCAACTCAAATAGTATTTCTATATATAGTTACATAAACTAAAAAAAATCGATGAAAAATGCCATCATCAGTGATCAGTGAATGAAACTGGAGTGATGAGAAAGTCGATTTAAGCTGCGTCTACAATGGATGCGCACAAGTCCAAAGTGTACCTTTGCGCATCTAATGTAAAGCCTTCTTTACAATGGATACGTTTTGACGTACAAACGTAAAAACGTGCCCACTGTAGAACCGACATCAGTCTCATTTCTCCCACTCTTCAAACTTCTTCGTTTTAGATAATATATTGTAAATTGTACACAATTTTACTGTAATGTCCAAAATCACTTAATCCACTCTCTGTATGATAATATAGATAAAAAATGAGATTTTTGAGTCCCAGGACTGTTTTCTCAAAAGAAAGAAAAAAACCAAAAAAAAAAGATCTCGAACATTCTTTCCCGAATTGAGAATATAACTCGGTTTCTATTAATAGATGAATAGTTTATTATTTTACAAATATACAATTTTCGAGCGTTTTTTGTAAATCCTGAGAGATTTAATTCAATAATTTGCGTGTGTATTGTGTTTTGCGCAGTGAACGAGAATGTGGTCGACAAAATGGTAAAGGCAACATGCAGTATCATCCATGCCAATTATCGCTGTCAAAAGCTTTCGTACTCAGAAGGGAGATAACTCGCGGTACATATAGCTACTGTCGCTGATAATCACAGTAACATGATAACCTAAACAAGCAATATATATATACTTTTCCGCTAACCATAATCGCGTGCGTAGGAATTCATTTTATGTCTATTAGCTTTGATAAATTCAAAACGCTTTGATCCAATTTGGAAAACATTCATCTCTTCCAATTGATAATTTTTTTTCTTTCAGTATTACTCGGCGGGTCTTTCGGTAATTTACTATTTTTTCGGGTCTTTTTCTCCCATTTTCTTTTTTTTCTTTAATTTTTACGCGATTTTTATTTCATGCGTCTTAAGCAAATGTTTCCTTGGAAAAAAAATTTCTTCTTTTTTTGCACTCTTTTTCCGCTTACCGCTAACGACGCAGCTTTCGTACAGACGTACATGCAACTCGTACACTTTACAGCTTTTTCCACTTTTATAAGCATTATTTTTAAGCCACCATAGTCGACCAACCACATCATCGACCGTCGTCTCTTCTCTCTCTCTCTCTCTCTCTCTCTTTCCCTTTTCTCTTTTCAGTAAAAAAGTTCTGTTCGATGGATTTTTGCAAAGTAACACCATTTTTACAAACTCTCGAACTTACTTTTTAAGTTTACATCGACTTTCAGAACTAGTTTCTTTTTTTTTTCCCCCAACGAATATAGTCATTTTTAGTAAGAAGAAGAAGAAGAAGAAGAAAACTGCAAAATAATGGAAAAAAATATTTCGTTTGATAATTTATTCAAATTATGTTTCAAATTGGGGGTTAATTTTTTCTTTTCTTGGTGGAAGGGGCTAATTTCAATTATTGTCTACTTAAAGTCAATTTTTTCCCTAAAAAAAATAATGAATTATTGGAATCAAATTTGCGTACATTCCTGTCAGTCTTGTTAATGAAATTTATTCGTTTCCAATCAACTTTGGCCTTTGGAAAACGAATGAAATTGAGTCAAGAGATCACTGTGTAGTAGCCGAGGGGATTGAGTCGTCTTTCCAGTCAAGCTCATTAAAAGAGGTTCGAGTCCCCAAGGCTGAGGAGAATTTTTTTAATTCACCTTTTGGCATGTTGAAGTAATAAATATTGAATATTAAATATTAAATATTAAATATTAAAACAATCAAATAAATATTAAATGAAAAAAATCCGATGATTGTCATTTTTTTCTCTTTTTTTCACGCAACGTTACCTTCTCTGTCGCCCTGTCTTGTTCCTTTATCAGGAGATAATAAAGACATATAGAAAAGAAATCATGGAATCGATATGGAGATCTTCTCAACTCTAGATAATAATTAATATTCAAAGGATGGTCAAAATAATGATTTTTTTTTTCGAGAATATTTTAAGTCACGCGAATGTCCCTCCCTCAAAAGGATCACTAGTGAAATTCGTGTGCGAATTTGATAATAATCTCCAATTATAGTGATATTTTTAATTTAAATATATATTATATATAATGGAAATTCTGGACGGATGCTTGTGATACGCATCTGCGCATCACGATTCGTCGTGCGCTGGAAAAGACCGTTCACATTTCAGAAAAAAAAAAAATAATAATAATAAATAAAATAAATGTGAAACATATATAATGTTTCCGGGGATTCCTTCCTCCATATGAAGAAAAAAAAATAGGTCAAAATCCAACACAAAAAAATAATACTATTGTTAAATTATAAAATTAGACTCGGATTAAGTTTTAACTTGCAAGTATCTTCATAATGAAAATAAATCTTGTACGAGAAAAATTATTGTAAATATATACATAATATATAAAATTATAATATGAAATGGTAGAAAAAAAATATATTTTAAACCAAGTCAGTATAAAAAAGAATTAAACATACAACATTGTTACATGCAGTATATTCTTGCTGATACACTTTGATTACTGCAATCTTATAACTATTATTACAATTATTACAATTATTATAATTATTATAATTATTAAAATTATTATTCTTCTTATTATTATTATTCTTGTTCTTATTAATATTATTCTTATAATGATTCTTATAATTATTCTTATAATTATTAATTATTATTACTTATTAATTATTATTAACAATTATTATAATTATTATAATTATTATTATTATTA
>JUFY01019447.1:5033-21248 GCA_001855655.1 Leptopilina clavipes | reverse complement strand
AAAGAAGATGGTGAAAGAGTATTTAAATATTCCGGCAAAACAACTTTATGAAAATTACCATTATCGCAATTTTCGGTAGAATCAATGCTTTTATATATTTTTTCTTTCTTATTATCTAATAAATCTACAACTTTATTATTAATTTGATCAACGTCAACATCTCTAGCAGATCATATAGCACACATGGACATTTCCTGAAATTTTTTATTAATTCACCATACATTTCTTCAGCTATATCGAAATTTCCTTTTCGAAGTATTTTATCCGGTAAATGAATATTATCATTTTTGTCATTTAGTGCACCATTACCAACTGAAGCAAGAAATTAATAAATTCGGTTTCTTGTGTCAATGCTCTCATATTTTCTATTAAGAGTGTTCAATGGTCTATGAAATTTCTTGGTTATATGAGCCCTTCGATTTTCACCAAACAGATGTACGGCACTGACCGGTTTAAATGATGTGAAATTGGTAAACAAACACTTTTCATAAAGTTTTTCTCAGAACACAGACACTTTTTACAAAATCTACTAACGAACGTCTATTTTTTGTCTTCTAAATTACCAAAATCCGAAAGATTGTTTGAATCCATGCAGAAACGCGGTTGCAAAATTGGAATTACTGAAATGTATACAGTAGAACCCCGGTTATCCGAGCTCGCTTTATCCGAGGTCTCGGTTATCCGAGGTCACGTCAGAAAATGCCAGTCCGCATAATCCGAGTTGTCTCTCAAGCCTAGTCCGCGTTATCCGAGTTTTGTCGATGAGTTTATTCAATATATCGGTAAAGAAATTTCTATAGAAAATTATTGTGCTGACACCTACAGAGAAATACAAAAGGCTTTACCTCATCTTTTTTTCTGTGCTGTCTGCTTCTTGTACATATTTGTTTTTGTTTGTAGCATAATATTTTTAATTCAAGTCATTAATTAAAGTCATTAATTCAAGTCACAATATGTCTACATTAAAACGCAAGAAAGTTTTGATAACGATTGAAGAAAAATGGGAAGCTTTAAAACGTATAGACAAAGGTGAAACACTAAAAAAAATTGCAGAAGAATATGGTGTAGGAGAAGTCACTGTTGGAGACTGGAAGCGTAATCGAGATAAAATTGAACAGTGGAAAACGAAAAAAACTTTTTCTCCTTCTTCACGAAAAACTCTAAAAATAAGTGATTATGAAAAGTTAGGAGATGCTTTGTTTTTATGGTTTGTACAACAACGTGAAAAAGGAACTCCTCTTTCGGGACCAATTTTGCAGGCGAAAGCTATGTCACTTAGATCTCTTTTTCCAAATGAAACTGAAATTTTCACAGCGAGCAATGGGTGGTTAAACAGGTGGAAAAATAGACATGGTGTGCGTGAACTCAGGATTTGTGGAGAGAAACTATCTGCAAATGATTCGATTTTATCAGATTTTAAAGAGAAAGTTAATAAAAAAATTAAAGATGAAAATTACAGTCCCGAACAGATCTACAATTGTGATGAAACTGGCCTAAATTATAAAATGTTACCAACTAAAACGTTGGCATCTCGACAAGAAGAATCAGCTCCTGGGTATAAAAAAAGTAAGGAGAGAATTACCGTCATGGCATGCAGTAATGCTTCTGGCAGTCACAAACTGCAACTTATGGTGATTGGAAAATCGGCTAAACCTCGAGCATTCAAAAATATTTCAAAATCTGCAATGCCAGTTTACTATAAGAACCAAAAAAGTGCGTGGATGAATGGAGAACTTTTTAAACAATGGTTTCATGATGAATTCGTACCTAAGGTAGAAAAAAATTTAAAGAAAATGAAATTGCCAAGAAAAGCCATTTTGTTTCTAGATAATGCTCCATCACATCCGAATGAGGATCAGCTGTGTAGTGGAGATATAAAAGTTTATTTTTTTCCGCCAAACGTCACTTCATTGATCCAGCCTATGGACCAAGGTGTGCTGGAAAATTTTAAACGTAACTACAGGTCTCATTTTTTGAAATCATTATTAGAAGCAGTAGATGAAGGTGAAGACCTTGTGAACCATTTGAAAAAAATAAATTTAAAAGATGTTATATTTTGGGCTGCTCAATCTTGGGAGGAAGTGAAAGATATAACTTTGAAAAGATCATGGCGGAAATTAATCGATTCTTTTGACAATGAGGATTTATCTGAGGCAGAACCTAGTGTGCCTTTACTTCAAATGATGAGGATCTTGCCATCAATTGAAGAAGTAACAGAAAACGATTTGGAAGAATGGGTTCAAGGAGACGACGATGAATTAGATTATACCGACGAGGAACTAGCTGCAGCTGTTCAGGAATCTTCTCCAGAGGCAGATTCAGAATCAGATGAAGAAATAATTAAAGAAAAGATTTCTCATTCTCAAGCTTTGTCTTGTCTTGAGACAGCTTTGGAGTATGTACAGCAGCAAAGTGAAGCCACACCTGCAGATGTGTTTCTCGTCAAAAAGTGGCGTGATATTGCAGCGAAAAATCGGTTTTCTTCTCGATTGAAGCAAACCAGTATGACTAGCTTTTTAAGTAAAAAATTATAATTCTATTGATTATATATTGTTACTAAATACCTATTCTGATATTTTAATACTAAATGTTTAAGAAGGTTCTAAATATTAATTTTTCCATTATGAAAGGTTATTTTTAAAAAAATTTATTTAAGAATCGCCAAAGAATATTTAAAAAAAACTGCTGTTTATTTTATTGTGTTTTTTTACTTATAATATTTTAAATTCAATGAAAAAGTGTTATAAATATGTATATGTTTACATAATTAGCTAATAAATACTTAACTTTTTAAAAATAAATTGTGTTATTTTAATAAATTATTAAAATTATTATCTAATTTAAAAAAATCATTTTCTCTTGTGTAGAAAAGACTTATTTAAAAAATGCAAATGTTAAATTGTAGTGTAAATAGAAAAGTCCGTATTATCCGAGTATTCTCTTAATCCGAGGTACGTCCGGTCCACATTAGCTCGGATAACCGGGGTTCTACTGTATATATATATATATATATACCGTTGAATGATAATGATCTGAGCCTTGTTAGTGAAGTGATTAACGTCGAGGCGCAAAGATAATTAAAATCAAAAAACAGACATATTCATTGTCAATATTATGTAAAATAATAAATTATAATTACAAATACCATTGATGAATAACAATATGTTTAAAAAAAATTTACATATATATATATATATATGTATATCTTTACGATATACGGTTCGCGAAATTAAATTTCACGTTGTTAAAATTCAATAATTACTATCAATCTCCGTAAATAACGATCAGATTGAAAATTACGAAATGCGATACACAAATTATATTCATGATTTTAATAAATCGTGAATTTACAATTAAAACAAATAAACAAAATAAAGCAAAAAGAAAATGGAGTTTTCAATATACTTCTCCATTTGATTAATTATTGGGAAAATAAAATTCATTAAAAATAATATTGGTATATGAATAACGGAGAGAAAAAAAAGAAAAAATAAAAGAGAGAGAGAGAGAGAGAGCCAACCAATGTTTTTCCCTGTAAATGTTTTTGTAAATGCACTAATACGGTTACTGTAATTGAATACCTCGCGTTCTGTTGCGTTTTCGTTGTTCATGTGGAAAATATTCAATTCACCAACAAATCAAACGAAAATTTAGTTATCTTCCCAGCAGAAGGTTTTTAGAGACAAAATACATTTATATTTTTCACGTCTATTTATTCTCTATTTCGTTTATTTTTCACTCTGATTTTATCTCATTTGTTTTTCGTCACGTTATTCTGTTTTTACACAATTTTTTTATTTTTTTTTATTTTTATTTCTATTTTTTTGTCTTTTTTTTTTGTCACATATTTCCTATAAATTGTAGGTACTGACAAGTATTCTGTCACATTGTATTAGAAATGTATATTTTTAAAACAAAAATTTAAACGAAATTGATACAAAATTTTAACCATTTTCTATTAAATCTGTAAGTTGAAATTTACTATCTGTTAAATTTACTATTAAAGTTATTATTTTTATTATTTATTATTTGTATTATTTATTATTTATTATATTTACTATAAGTTATAATTTCTATAATTCTAACTATAATTTGTCAGTAAATAATATTAAATAAACCTTTTCTTTATCTACTGCAAAAAAAAAAAAATTCAAAACAAACTGTAGATTAAACTGATTTATACATATTTATTCATTCCACCGGCTGATTAAATTTCCATAAATTTTATTTAAAAAAAACAACCCCTCTTAAATTCTTTTTAACGATATTAATTTATCTCAGATCTCTTTTTTTTCAATTCCCATTATTTTCATTTATGTAATTTTCCATTTATCTCAAAGATCAAGAACGTGCTTTTCAAGCAGGAAAGGTCCTGAATATTTTCTGCTCGTTTAATGTGCAACTCTTGGTAAGATCCATTAGGTCGGTTAGAGAGAGAGAGAGAGAAAGAGAGAAAATATGAAAAAAATATATATACAGAGGGGGTTATGAGAAAAACAGAACGTAGAATGGTGGTTTTGATGCCGGATCAACTTGGTCCAGAAATAGTGTGTCTGTCTGTGTGTTTTGAGACTCGTGTATTTCCCAACCGTAATACTACCGGATCTTATCCACCACATCTACTGTCCACTAAAACCATCACAAAACTCTTGTATTATTTATTACTCGCGGACATGCGGATTATGGACTTGGGTCACCAAACAGTCTTATTTTTCTTCGTCGACGACTTCGCATTCGCCACCCACTTTTTCACTTATTCCTCGCAATGACAAAAAAAAATGATAAAAAAAAAATAAATGTCCACTTTAGTTAACTTTATCAAATGCTTTTTAAAATTCCAGTCATTAAATTAGAAAAAAAAATGTAGCATTAATTGCAAGTCGTTTAAATTAATCTTTTTTTTTAAATACAACTAGCTTCAAGTAACAGTAGTTTCAATTGATACTTGCCTGAAGTAAGAGTAGTTTCAAGTAACAGTAGTTTCAGTTGACAGTAGCTTAAAGTATCAGTAGTTTTAATTGATAGTTGCCTCAAGTAAGAGTAGTTTCAGTTAATAGTAACTTAAAGTAACAGTAGTTTTTAATTGATAGTTGACTCAAGTAACTAATTTTAAGTAACAGTAGTTTCCATTCCTTAAGTAAGAGTAGTTTCAGATAATAGTAGCTCAAAGCAACAGTAATTTTAATTGATAGTTGACTCAAGTAAGAGTCGTTTCAGTTAATAGTAACTTAAAGTAACAGTAGTTTTAATTGATAGTTGACTCAAGTAACTAATTTTAAGTAATAGTAGTTTTAGATGACAGTTGCCTCAAGTAAGAGTAGTTTCAGTTAATAGTACCTTAACGTAACAGTAGTTTTAATTGATAGTTGTCTCAAGTAATAGTAGTCTTAGTTAATTTTTTCCATAAGCAAAAGTAGTTTCATGTTCCAGTACCTTCAAGTAACAGTAGTTTCAATTGATAGTTGTCTAAAGTAACAGTAGTTTCAGTTAATAGTTGTCTAAAGTAACAGTAGTTTCAGTTAATAGCAAATTTTAGTAATAGTAGCTTAAAGTAACATGATTTTTAATTAATAGTTTCCCCAAGTAACAGTATTTTCAATTGATAGTTGCCTAAAGTAACAGTAGTTTCAATTAATAGTAAATTTTAGTAAAAGTAGCTTAAAGTAACATGATTTTAAATTAATATTTGACTCAAGTAACAGTAGTTTTAATTAATAATTTCCCCAAGTAACAGTAGTTTCATTGAATAGTTAAAGGTAAAGGTATCTTGAAGTAACAGTCGTTTTAATTAATAATTGCCCCAAGTAACAGTAGTTTGAGTTAATAGTTGCCCCAAGTAACAGTAGTTTGAATTAATAATTTCCACAAGTAGTTTGAATTGATAGTTGCTTCAAGAACAGTAATTTTCATTAACAGTTGCTTTAAATAACAGTAGTTTCAGTAAATACTAATTTCAGTTAACAGTAGTTTAAAGTAACAAATATTTTTCAATAAAACATTATCTGCAAATGACAATATTTTTAAATGGAAGAAATTTTGATGAATTATGGCTTAAATTAATTGATAATTTCCATCAAAATCTAACTTTGGTTTTGACAGTGGAAAAATTAATGATAGAATTTTATAATTTGAAAAATGGTTTGATATAAAGAGAAGAAGAAGAAAGAGGAGAAGAGGAAAAAAATCCCCCCCCCCCTGTTCCTTATCTGTTTTCCTTGAATGTCTTTACGCAGCAAAAGAAGACTTAATATCTTCAGTAAATTTGCCTTTGTAAAACCAAAAGTGGCTGAATAGTCAAGTCTCAGAGAGCGTGAAAAGAGAGTTTTTCCTCCACTTTTCACCAATTACATAATTTTTTTTTCCCCCTCATAATCGACAACTTTGTTCGGTAAACCTATTATATTCGACGCTGACGTATACTTTGACGACGCGGTGTGAGAAAGAAAAGCGTAAAGATAGATCGCTTCTGCGGCGAAAAAAACAGAGGCAGAATTCAACTAAAGAGAGAGGAGAGAGAGAGAGAGAGAGAGAGAGAGAGAGAGAGAGAGAGAGAAAAGGAGAAATGAGAAAAAAGCGTGTTAGAGGTCGTAGAAAAAATTGACAAGAAACTAAGTTTCTTTTTGAGTTCTTTATGAACCAAAGTCGCGATAAATTGAGATGAAGTTGCTTCCTCTCGAAGCTATGCTCCTCTCTCTCTCTCTCTTTCCCTCTCTCTTTTTCTCTCTTTTGCTTCTCGAAACTTTGACGACGGAAGGCACTTTCCACTAACGATGCGTTGTTAACAATGTAATAGCTCAGCGGGCAAAAAGCGGAAACTTACGATCTTGTCAGGATACAAAACAAATCATTTCAAAAGTCATATATTTTCTCGATGCGTATATAACATGGGGCAAATGGGAGAAAATATTCCCAACAAATGAGTTCCTCAAAAGAAAATAAAAATAATATCCCATCCATGAGAAAAATATTGGAAAAGCTTCAATAAATTTTTACTTGACTGATATTATAAAATAAATTTATCCCACCCTCCTTGATCATTATAAGGAAAATAATTCCAAACTATAATCCACTAATCTACTAATTATGCAAATTAACATAGTTGAGCAAATTTTAATACAAAATAAGATTTTCAAATAAATCAAATCAAAAAATCTAGTTTTAAACCATTTTTGTACTACTTTATTTTTTTACTACTCATTTAGATAAATATTATCTACTTTTTGAAATTAATTTTCAACATTATATTGTTTTGAAATTTGCTTTTTCACTTTTTTTTCTTATTTAAATTCTATTAATTTTTGCTACATTTGCTATTTAAGGAAAATCAAGATTTTTTCTTCAATAATTGAACCGCCGGATCGTAGAAGGGCATATAGCCCATTTGAATTACATTGGCTATATGCCCTTCTACGATCCGGCGGTTCAATTATTCGCACAATTTATTTGTGAGTTTGAATTTTTTTTTTTAATTTCCTTTGGAAAAAGTGGAGAAAAAGTTTCTTTCGCTCGAAAAGAATCAGAATGAAATTAAACTTTCGGTATCAATTGTAGAGGAGTCAGCACATTATTCGATGGAGAAAAAAAATAAACATTATAAAAATAAATTCTATTTAAGTAAAGTTTAATGAAAAATGTATACGCATTTTATCGCATTTTCAAATATTATTATTATCATTATCATTATCATCATCATCGTTTTTGCATTTTATCTGGAGCCAAGATATTTCAATTAAAAGTTGCAGTTTGTATTTATCTGACAAAATGCGGAATATATTTCCACATATTTTTAAAAAAATTTTTTAACTAAATGAAAATTTCATTACATATTATTTATTTTTCAACTAAATGGAAATTTTATTACAAGTGGAGATAAATAGTCAAAATAAAAAATTTGATTGAATTAAAATTGTAAAAGAAAGGGAAAATTTGCTTAATTAGGAATTTCAGTAAATAAAAACTCGATTGATGATGAGTGAAAATTCTATTCGGGGAAAATTTGGTTCAGATAAGGTTTGGTAGCCGTATGGATAATTTCAAATTTACCATAAAGTTTGCGTATATTATTACCAGAGTATAAAAAATTTCTATCATGTTGTCATTGTCCAAAATGGCATTACCATCCTGTAGATGGATTCTTAAAGAAGGGAGAGTGAGAGAGAGAGAGAGAGAATCTGTAGAATGGCAAAATCTGGGAACAATGAGGGAAGTTTCGAAACTGGGAGGTTGTCTTCATGAATTCGCGTTTCCATAAAGACATTATAGTTTGAAGATTTTGAATACAAAATAGCATGCATTTTACACGCTGATTACTATTCAACTGTTACAACACCGCGGCAAAACTTCAATCACTTTTCTTATACTAAAATAACTTTTCCTACTTTTACACTGTTTCAAAAAAAAAAAAAAAACAAACAAAAAAAAAAGAAGAAGAAAAATTCTCTAGATACCAATAATTGAAGCAATAATTAATTAAAGCAACCAGTAATTGAAGTGATAATTAATTAAAACAAATAATAATTGAGACAATAATTAATTAAAGCAACCAATAATTGGAGCGATAATTAATTGAAGAAACCAATAGTTGAGACAATAATTAATTAAACCAACCAATAATTGGAGCGATAATGAATTAAAGCAACCAATAATTGAGACAATAATTAATTAAAACAACCAATAATTGGAGCGATAATTAATTAAAGAAACCAATAGTTGAGACAATAATTGATTAAAACAACCAATAATTGGAACGATAATGAATTAAAACAACCAATAATTGAGACAATAGTTAATTAAAACAACCAATAATTAAGACAATAATTAATTAAAACAACGAATAATTCAGACAATAATTAATTAAAACAACCAATAATTGGAGCGATAATTAATTAAAACAACGAATAATTGAGACAATAATTAATTAAAACAACCAATAATTGAGACAATAATTAAAGAAACCAATAGTTGAGACAATAACTGATTAAAACAACCAATAATTGGAACGATAATGAATTAAAACAACCAATAATTGAGACAATAATTAATTAAAACAACGAATAATTAAGACAATAATTAATTAAAACAACAAATAATTGAGACAATAATTAATTAAAACAACCAATAATTGAGGCGATAATTAATTTTAACCACCATTAATTCAAGCAATCATTAATTAAAATCACCATACAATGATTCAAGAAATCAAGATTTAAAACAGTCAAAAAATTAAACTCTAATTAATTAAATTAATCTAATCTAAATTAACTCTATCATCAACTGAAATTATTGTTACGAAAAAATGTTAAAACATTTCTAATATCGACTTAGTTTTTCTGTTTTTAAAATATGACGGAACACTTTCTTTTCAAAGAAATAATAAAAAAAGGCCAAAATAATATTTCATTCATTAAACTTTCTCGTTAGGTCGAGTGCGAAACAGTCGATAAAAAGCTCCACTTTGGAGACTCTTTCATTTCAAAACTCTTTGAACTTTCTTTATCTCGAAAATCAAAAGAGAAATTAAAAGGACCTATATTAAAAAAAAAAAAAAAATGTGAAATATTTCAAAAATAGAAAAGAAAATACAGTTTTTTTCAAAGAGAAATTCAACTTTATTTTTTTCAGTTTTCCTTTAAAAAACCGACAAAAACACAACATTGATTTATCTATTGAATGTCAAACTAATTAAATTTTAATTTTAATCCCAGATATTTGTTCATTAATTCTGTAATTAAACTTTTAGTTAATTTTATAATAGTAGGAAAATGAAGAATTAATTATGGTAACAAATTTAATTATTGAAGGATATAATTTACTTGCTTTAGTAAATAAACTTCCTTTACCTATTAGCTGTTTTTATTAATATTTTCAAATTCAAATAGAGGTAGTTTCATTTGTCAGTAAGCAGAAGTAACTCTAATTTTACTAGAATAATTTGAGTAATGGTAGTTTCAGTACGTAATAATCCAAAGTAACAGTAGTTTTATTTTATAGTAACCTTAAGTAACTGTAGTTTTAATAGATAGTAACTTTAGGTAACAGTAATTTCAAAAGATAGTAGCTTAGAGTAATAGTAGTTTCAATACATAGGGAACTAAATTGACTGTAGTTTCAATGGATAGTAACTTCAAGTATAAACAGTTTCAAAAGATTGTAGTTTATAGTAACAGTAGTTTCAAAAGATAGTATCTAAAAGTAACAGTAGTTTAAGTAGATAGTAACTTCAAGTATAAACAGTTTTAAAATATTGTAGTTTATAGTAACAGTAGTTTCAAAAGATAGTAGTTTATAGTAACAGTAGTTTAAGTAAATAGTAACTTTAAGTATAAACAGTTTTAAAATATTGTAGTTTATAGTAACAGTAGTTTCAAAAGATAGTAGTTTATAGTAACAGTAGTTTCAAAAGATAGTATCTAAAGGTAACAGTAGTTTCAGTAGATAGTAACTTCAAGTATAAACAGTTTCAAAAGATTGTGGTTCATAGTAACAGTAGTTTCAAAAGATAGTATCTAAAGGTAACAGTAGTTTCAGTAGATAGTAACTTCAAGTAACTGTAGTTTTGATAGTAACTTTAATTTACTGTAGTTCAAATAGATAGTAACATTAATTATAAATATTTCTAATATGTAGTAACTTCAAGTAACTGTAGTTTCAATAGAAAGTAACGTTAATTAATAGTAGTTTCACTACTCGACATTTTTTAAATATTAACAAATTTTTTTCTCCCGTTTTTGTTTCTTATTATTATATTTCAACGTGATGTTCAAAATTTTTTATTAAAAATATTTCTACAATTAAAATACATTTTTTCATTTTTTTTTTTTTTAATCTTTTTTCATAAATATATTTATATACATGTACATTTTTTATATATATACTATCTCCTCTCTTTTTATGATATAATGAAAATTTGTCGATTCTATTCACCTTTTTGTTATCAAAGGCATTTTTAAAACAAATTTTCCACAATATATGAATTTTTCATAATAAAACATTTTATAATTTTTTAAATTATATTCCTAATAAATGAAAAATTTTGTTTTCTAATTAACTTAAAAAAAATTGAAATCTGCGATTCCTAAATTTTTCTCTATACATAACTTGTGAGATTTTTTTTCCTAAACGGTGGAATTAAAAAAAAAAATACCGAGAGCAGGAAACAATTTCTCGGATACAAAATTGTGCAAAGATTCTTGGGGTTTTTTTTTCTTCTTTTTTTTCACCCAGATATGCGAGTGTAGAATAGAAGAAGAAGAAGAAGAAAAAAAAACAGTGAACCAAACAGAGAGAAAGTTTATCGCAAAATGCACAAATTACTTTTTTTTTTTCTTGATCATAAAGTCATGTTAGGTATACCTGGTAACCGGAGAGTTGAAAACCGAAAGAACTACGGGAAAGGCAAAAGGGTGGTGAGAATAGGGGCGATGAGGAGGAGGGGAGCGGTGTGGACTTGAGATGGGGCTGAGGTGGAATGGTTGCGCTCCTAGCCAACAAAGCGGGCGCGAAGCGTAGCCCGAAAACTTTTGATAACGCTTGCAAATTGCTTTTGAAAATAGAATAACAATTCAATTTCAGTGAGAAACGGGCACAGGGGGGGAGGGGTGATCCAGGGGGGATGAGGCCGTACTTTGCGGGGTGAGAATAGTTGCAAGTTATAGGTTGTGTAGACTTGTGAAACGTCTCGACACAACGACAAGAGAGAGAAAGTGAGAGAAAAAAAGAGAGAAAAAGAGAGAGAGAGAGAGAGAGAGAGAGAGAGAGAGAGAGAGAGGCGAATACGGAAACGGCTAAGAAATGGCGAACTCAGGAAAACGACTTGAGGCAAAAAAGAAAACCCGTACAGAGATAAGACCATATATGGCGTGCCAATCTTGTCGCACATCCGGCATCGGATATTCACTTCCGTTATGAGAAGAGCCATTTCTCAAGTATATACCCTTTTTCGGTATGATTTTTCTTTCCCCTTTTTGTCATACAATTCTTCTTCTTCTTCTTGAATATATTGCATTCCGAAAAAGAACAACAAAAATGACCAGTATCTACTTGCGAAAAAAATAAAAATTGTCAAGGAAATTGCAATTTTATAGCTGAAAGAGAATAAAACGATTTCAAATGCCAATTTTTCTAGTGACAAAAAAGAAATCGACCCCACCCCCTATCACCCCAAAAAAAAGGGAATTATTATTGAAAAATGATCGTCGTCTTTTCAGTATTCAAAATTCAAAAAGCCCAATTTCTATGAAAAGTGGTATGTATGGAAAAAAAAGAAGAAGAATAAAATTCTATTCTCTAGTCGTGAGAAAAGCAAGGAAAGAAAGAGTAAAAAAATTATAAGGTATAGGATATTGAGAGGGTGGAAAAGATTTTGATATTTTTATTCAATCACTGGTTATTCAATTTTTGGGAACAAAACTTGAAGGCAGAAATTTTCTTTTGTGGAAGAATCTACGACAAGGTTAAACTCAAGATATGCAGAGGGAAAAATTCGAGGAAAGGTGATAAGAAGAAAACAAAATTGATAAGAAAAAAGAAGAAGAAGAAGAAGAATGTTTAAAAATCTACAATTTGAATCCAATGTAGGAAAAATTAGTTTTGGTTGGCCAAAATGTTGTAAAATTGGTGTAATATTGAAATAAGTAGTAAAAGTCGGTTTTAGTTCGGCAATACGAAAAAAAAACAATGAATCATAGTAAAAGTAGTAAACGGCAAGTTTAGTCTGACAGAAAGTATAGAAAAGTAGAAGACAAAAGTTTTGCAAACAAAAAAGTAGTAAGAATCATTTTTGGGTCAGCCGAAGTATTAAAAAGATAATGTAATTTCACTATAAGTAGTACAAGTCAAGTTTAGTCAGACAGAACGTTGAAAAATTAATATAATTCTAATAGAAGTAGTACAAGTAAATTTTAGTCAGACAGAACGTTGAAAAATTAATATAATTCTAATAGAAGTAGTACAAGTAAATTTTAGTCAGAAAGAATGTTGAAAAATCGTTGTAATTCTAATTTAACTAGTACAAGTTAACTATAGTCAGACAGAACATTGAAAAAAGAAAAAAAAATTCTGAAAAACGTTCTGTCTGACTAAAATTTACTTGTACTACTTCTATTAGAATTATATTAATTTTTCAACGTTCTGTCTGACTAAACTTGACTTGTACTACTTATAGTAAAATTACATTATCTTTTCAATACTTCGGTTGACCCAAAAATGATTCTTACTACTTTTCTGTTGTAATTCTAATTTAAGTAGTATAAGTCAACTTTAGTCAGACAGGACATTGAAAAATCGTTGTAATTCTAATTTAAGTAGTACAAGTCAACTTTAGTCAGACAGAAAGTTTAGAAAAGTAGAAGAGAAAAATATTTCCCATAAGAGTAGTAGTACAAGTCAACTTTAGTCAGACAAGAAGTTTAGAAATGTAAAAGAGCAAAAATTTTTTTGACAAAGAAGTAGTAAAAGTCAGTTTTATGTCAGCCGAAATATTGAAAATATAGAATATTTCTAATATAAGTAGAATAGTTCAACTTTATTCAGACAGACCGTTCAGTACTATTTTAATTTTCAGTAGTATAGATCGGTTTTAGTCCTGACAAAATTCTTAAAAAAATTTCGTCTAATTTTGGAAATAATTGGTAAATTTTTTAATAGAAAAGAAACTTTTTTAAGAGAATATTTTGTTAATATAGAGACGAAAGATAATTTATTTTAAAGAAATGGAGAGCGGAGAAAAATTGCTATACTTTTTTTTTTCTTTTAAAAGACGACACGTGCTTTAAACACTTTTTAGCCTCGTAATGCATTCGTCTTGAATGCATTAGTGAAAGAAACTTGAAATTAGATAAACCCTCAGTCGAAAGTGTTGGAAAGCACATTTTCTGCTCGTTTAGTCAGAGTAAACTTAACACACACTCACGGTATGTATATTTACCGTGCGTTTTACTAACCACACTTAAAATTAATTTTTTTTCATTTACTATTATAAGGTAGATATATTATAATTAATATTCAATTTTTTTTAATTTTAAAAATAATTTAACAAGAAAAAAAACTGAAAATCACTGATCATTAAAATTCAAATTTCAAAAACATTAAAAATAGAGTAAAAAAACATAAATTCAAGAATAATTTTACCATTTGAATATTAAAGTGACATTTTGATACCTGATTGTAGAGCAACGTTTATTGCGGATAAGACAAGCTTACCTGTAACAAAAAGAAAAAAATTCCATTAGCAACAAAATCAACAGAAATATAATAAAACAAAAAAAAAAATTTTTCAAAAAAATCTCAATTTAAATTTCATCCACCTGAAGTTATTATATAAGTGACATCAG
Source organism: Leptopilina clavipes (assembly GCA_001855655.1). NCBI lineage: Eukaryota > Metazoa > Arthropoda > Insecta > Hymenoptera > Figitidae > Leptopilina > Leptopilina clavipes. The sequence goes on along the minus strand of JUFY01019447.1, from coordinate 6,918 downwards.
GAATTTGGAAAAAAAGCGTTAATAAATTTTCAAAAGGGAAAATAAATAAGGTGTGTGAGAAGAGAAAAAAAATTTTGGTATTTGCTCCTTGACTGAAGTGCGCGACAGGTGTCAAGAGCTAAGATGATTTATCGTGGCACAAAGGATACTAAAAAATAATAATAATAATAAAAAAGGAAAACGAAAAAAAAAACTGAAAGTAAAACTCCTCTCATATGAAAGGTAATCGCGACAAAAATGTAACACGATAAGTTATTGGTAAGTGTCTGCTGCCTGGTCGGGGCCAAAAGCAAAGAGAGAAACGTCGAACGATAATGGTTTTATTGGCATTTTCTCTGTGCGAGTATGAAACGTGTCAGATAACCAATATCCAACATCTACACCTATTGATATCCCAATACATCAATAAATACACATATATTATTTATTTATATATATATATACAAGGAAAAAAAATACGATTAAAAAAACACTCCCACATTCCTAAATGCACGCGTACTTTCACCAATAACGATACTATGGAGAAAAAAATTTATACAAAAAAAGAACTCAACTCTGAATAATTTTTTTTCTCATTATATTCAAAAACAACCTTTTATTACATCTCACAATTTCTGATGAAAAATATGAGAGAGGCAATTTTTTTTTTTCACGAAACCATTTAATTGAAGTGGCTCATAGAAATCATTAAAGCTACTCAATTCTGCAGTTTTCATATATAAAGTTGACTAATGATGCGATGAATAACATATTATATTATTTTTTTCATATACGCTTTTATTAACATACTCAGTGAAAATAAAATTACAAAACATTTTAATTATCTATATTTTGTAAAAAAAAACATTATAGAAAACAAAAATAAATTCGCTAAATTAAAACCAAAATGTTACTGTAAGCTACTATCAATTGAAACTACATTTATTTTCATATTTATGTTACTGAGTTCTCTATTAAAACTACTGTTCCTCTTAGGTATCTACTGAAAATACTGTTACTTCCACCAGCTAATATATATTAAAACTACTGTTACTCTGAGTTATATATTAAAACTACTGTTACTCTAAGTTATATATTAAAACTACTGTTACTTCAAGCTACTATCTATTAAAACTACCCATTTTTTATACTAACAATTAAAACTACTGTTACTATGAGTTCTCTAAGTAAACTACTTTTACTTCCAGACATTATCTATTGAAACTACTGTTACATGAACCTACTGTCTATTAAAATTACTGTTACTCTAAGCTACTATTTATGGAACCTACTGTTCTATTGCTGCCTATATTGAAACTAGTGTTATTTCAACCTACTATCTATTAAAACTACTGTTATTTTAAGTTACAATCTAGTGAAACTACTGTCATTTTAAGCTATTATTGATTCAAACTACTGTTAATTTAAGCTACCATCTATTGAAACTACTGTTACTTTAAACTACTATATATTAAAACTACTGTTACTTTAAGTTACAATCTATTAAACTACTGTTACTTTAAGCTACCATCGACTGAAACTACAGTTACTTTAAGCTACAATCTATTGAAACTACTCTTACTCTAAGCTACTATCTATTGAAACTACTGTCAATTAAGGCTACTGTCTATTTACTATCCATTTGAACTACAGTTACTTTAAGTTACTATCTATTGAAACTACAGTTAATTAAGCCTACTATCTATTTAAACTACAGTTACTTTAAGTTACTGTCTATAAGAACGACAGTTAGTTGAAGTTACTATCTATTAAAACTACAGTTAGTTGAAGTTACTTCTTATTAAAACTAGATTTACTTAAAGTTACCATCTATTGAAACTACAGTTACTTGATGTTACCATCTATTGAAACTACAGTTACTTGCTGTTACCATTTATTGAAACTA
>JUFY01019438.1:1830-20065 GCA_001855655.1 Leptopilina clavipes | reverse complement strand
GTCAAACGAAAAAAATTCACTGATTCATCAGTGAAAATTCAAATTACTGATTTAAATAGTGAAAGTTTCACTGATTCAAATTAAGAGTGTACTGTTCCTTAATCTCCAAGAATTCTTGTTTGCCCCCCTAGAATAAATCCATTACCACCATCACTAGAAATTGGATTTTTTTTAATTATCAATTTGCTTGACATGAAAAAAAATCCAATTAAAAATTACTTTTCATTTGCATAATTATTCCATAGTAAAATTGTGTCGTCCAGTGCAGAAATTTTGACCGGGCCTTGGTCCGGTTAATAAATGAATTAATAAAATAATAATGTATAATAATATAATAAATAATATAATATTTACAATAAACCATTTTTAACAATAATAATAAGAATTATTAGACATTATTGTTTTTTTTTAATTATTAGATTTAATATAGTTGTTTTTTGTTCTGATAGTTAATAATGAATTTATTTGTCGTTCGTGTTGAAAAGGGAAATATTTCTCGACGGTGGAGTAGAATAATAAGAGAAAAAAATATAAAAAAATAAAATAAAAGAGAAAAATAATGTCACGACTGGTTAATACAGTAGCAATGTGTGAGAGTCTCTTTCTCTCTGGAGTTAGGCAGAAAGATTTATCGTTGGAGAAAGAGAAGGTAAAACGAAGGAAGAGATAGAGCCTTCGGTATTCATTACGCTAATATCACGTCATCTAGCCATCCTGTAATCAAGTGGCTCGTGCCGGGTTACTACTTACTTTGCCACCCCCCTGGAGCGAGTAGTCAGGTCGCGGTTGTATGTTATTAGAAGACCATGGGCAACCACGAACTGACTTGTCGAGTAACACAGTAGCTCCTCGCAAGAATATCCAACGAGATTTATCGAGGACCTGTTTCAAAGACCATGGTCACACTAAAACTCGAAACATTATATATTCCCCAACATTCATCACAATCGTAAAAATTTCTTATATATATATTTATTCCATATGGAAAATAATATTCTGCAATTTTAATATTATCTTTCAATTATCTCTTGAAAATTACACATCAACTTAATTGACAAGTGTCGAGAAAAATGTGAAAAAATATTAATAGAATTAATAAACTTTTTTACATTCAAAAATAAATAAAAAAGAGAGTTTCGTTTCTTGTGATATGTGAAAGATGGAGAGGATATGATAAATTTGAAACATTGAAATCAATTGGCAATGTTGAAAGGAGAAATGAAGTACGTCATTGATCTCTGCCAGTCATAGATAAGATGTTGTGAGCTAAGTAATATTTCAAGGGAAGATAATGCGAGTGGGAAAGAAGGTGAACGGGCTTAAAGGAACAAGGGAAATGTAAACGCAACTGTAAGCCAAACATGGTAAGTTGCTTTGCACGGTGTCTCTCAGGTTGAAACTGTTTTCTGCAGAGATAGATGCAAGACATCCGATATACCTTCGCGCGAAACTTTATCTATCTCAAGGTACACGTGTATCCTTGTATTTAAATCCGGAGATTCACTTCGTTTACATTAAATTGGTTCAGTTAACCGAACTCTCAAACTTAGAGAAAAACTCCATAATTACAACTATTTGATAACAATGATTTTTAAATTAATGGAATATTATGCTACCATAAAATCAGTCATTAAACTTATCATCCGTTGATTACAATTCAAAAAATAGTGGTACCATTGATAATAGTCGTTTCTAATATTGGTACCAATAGTTAAAAGTAATTTTAACTATTGGTACCAAAGGTTACAAGCAATTTTAGTGGTACCAATAGTGGTACCAGTACTTAATATTAATATTAGTACTATTAAGTGCTGGTACCACTATTTAAAATTGCCTTTAACCGTTGGTACCACTAGTGGTACCAGTACTTAATATTAATATTAGTACTATTAAGTGCTGGTACCACTATTTAAAATTGTCTTTAACCGTTGGTACCAATAGTGGTACCAGTACTTAATATTAATATTAGTACTATTAAGTGCTGGTACCACTATTTAAAATTACCTCTAACTGTTGGTACCACTGGTGGTACCAGTACTTAATATTAATATTAGTACTATTAAGTGCTGGTACCACTATTTAAAATTGCCTTTAACCGTTGGTACCAATAGTGGTACCAGTACCTTATATTAGTACTATTAAGTGCTGGTACCACTATTTAAAATTGCCTTTAACCGTTGGTACCAATAGTGGTACCAGTACCTTATATTAGTACTATTAAGTGCTGGTACCACTATTTAAGATTATAAAAAGTAATGGTACCACTACTTAAAACTACTTTTAACTAAGGGTACCAATATTAGAAACTACTATTATTAATGGTATCACTATTCAAAACAATTATTAAGTACTGGTAGAAATTTAATTTACTATAGAAAATTATTACATAAGATTTTAAATTAAAAAGAAATTCAATAATTTTATTTAAGAAGGAACAAATTAATGAATTAATGAAAATGATATTAAGTGGCTAAAACGGGAATTCATATCAGTATGAGAAGCAGTGGAATTAGAGGCATCGATGTCTCCGAAACTTTACAGTCCAGATCTATAGTAAAATAATTTAAAGTAATCCTTTTAACGAAAATGTTAATAAAAATAATAACAGTAAACTTAGTTATTAATCAAATAATAATAACGGTGGTAATAATAATAATAATAATAATAAATAACAATAATAATAATGAATCACTTTTACCAAGTGATAAAATAAACAACATCTGTAATAATTATGATAATAAAAATAAAAAAAAATAAATAATAACGATAAAAATAATAATTAATTAATTACTAAAAGTTGTTGAAATGAATCAATAAAATATCGAAACATTGCCGCAAGTGAATGAGAATTATTAAAGTCCATAAAATGTAATCTTTTCCCTTCCGTTCCACAATTTCTTGAGTCGATTTAGTGAGGTTGGGAGAGAGGACTCAACGACAAATTGCTTCCAATTAAAATTCTCCCCGACTCGACCCAAGGGACTAAGGAAATACCTTCCCTTCGCGCGCTCACCTATACACAACCCGTTAAGTATGTCACTTTAAGTGCAACGGTGTACGTGTATGCGTGTGAATGCTCAGTTACGATGCAAAGGACCCGGGTCAGAAAGACCAGTTTCACCCAATTAAGTTGTACCTGACCAAAGAGGAGGATGAGTCGAGATCTTCGTTGTCCCCTGTTTAAATTAATTTAACGCTGTGTGTGCTCTTTCCCCTCACTCTCTCTATCTCTCTCTCTCTCTTTCCCCTCACTCTCTCTCTCTATCTCTTTCTCTCTCAATGGGGGGAATTTCCAAACATCAGTAGGAAGATGAAAATAAAAATTATCTTTGATTCATTAATATTTTTCAAAATTCAACTCTGCGATAATAATTGATTTCAACTGACCCAGGGCCCGATCTGGCCCTGACCGGGCCCAAGTCGGGTCAGGTGTTTTGAAGATTGGAACCAACTTTGTCAATTTCTGCACGAATGTAATAATTATAACTATGAGAGTAATTACTAAAATTAGTCCCGCATTTCTTTGGTAGTATTGTAATAATAAATTATAAGTAAATATACAATATATTATATATAAAATAAATTATATCGCTAATAGTAGAAGGCAGAATGGGAGAGACGAGAATCGAAAATTGAAGGACTGACGTATGCCAAAGTAGGTACATAATAATCCGCTGTATTTTAATAATTGCGACAGGAGGATCGGTTCGGAAATAGCAAAAAAGAGAGACCACCAGGAAGTCCAACTGGTTATTGGAGGAGATTCGAGAATAGAAAGAGTAGGAACGACTGAGAGTACCGCTCTTTCGACATGCGAGGCTCTGCGGATCTAGCTTATCTCAAATTCGCAGACGCGTCAAAATCGATATATCTCGCGAGAAGACTTCTCTCCCGATAGGTGCTTATCCTGACGAGAGCTCTCTCTCTCTCGCTCGCTCCGATGCAGCGAAATCTGCCCAATACCCAAAGAGGAAGCTGGAAGGAAAAGGGTCGCGCGGAGTACGAGCGGAGGATAGATGAACCGATATCAAAATCTAGGTATGTATATATACAGCATCACCTAAATGTTACTCTCTCTCTCTCTCTCTCTCTCTCTCTCTCTCTCTCTCTCTCTCCACTTCGAACCGTTGCTTCTGCCAGTGCAGAAAAGATCAATTTTAGATTCGCAGCGATTTATAACTTCCTCTAATATGGCAATGATAGCATCGCTCTGCCGCCGCCCTCTCATCCTCACACTTTTCCAACCCTCTTTGAAAGACACCTCTGCGCCTATATGTTCATCTGCTTTCGAATTCATGGATACGCCGCTCATACTTGTCATACTCACACAATCATACCTTCGCTACATTCAAATTGAAAGAATAACCTTCGAGAATCGGAAATCATTCAATTTTCACTGAAACTCACTAATTTGCTAATTTTTAATTATTCTCATTTGTTAATTATTTTTCCACTTATTGTTAATTATTCTTAATTTTTATTTTCTAAGTATATTTATTAAAATATGGAAAAACTATTTTTATAATGGACTGAAAATTATTTTTATTTCATTTCCTTTCTTTCTGTTCAGTTTGAATTTCGCGCCATTATAATTCTGCAAATTTCCGCCTAGATGTCATGAAAAGTCGCTCACAAACGAGACGAAGTGGACAGAATATAAGAGTAATGACTAATTAGTCATTTTACATTTAGCTTTTAATTATTTATCAATAAACGGACTAACAAAAAGGAGAAAACGCCTTTCTGTGTAAATAAATATTTATATAATAAATGTAATAATATAATACAATATAAAAATATTATTATTATAATAATTAATAATTATTAATATAAAATTAATAATTATTATTATAAAATTATTATTATATCTGTTTAAAAATAAATTATTATTAACAATTCAATTATTTACCATACAAGTAAAATTAAACATAAAGTATTACTCGGTGAGAAAAAAAAAATAATCCCGACGAGACAAATTTCGTCCATTTCATCTCGTTTATGAGCGAATTTTCATGCCATCTGGACGTACAGTTGGAGAAATACTTTGGCGCGAAATTCAAAATTGAGCGAAACGAATTAAGGTTTTAAAAATAAATCTTGTGACAATTTTGGTATTTAAATTCAAGGTTTTACCCTCTCAATCTTGTCCAATATTGGCGACAAGAATTTATCATTCAGCATTCGACTTTTTTGAAATACCCACAAAAAAAGAAAAAAATAACATAACCTCTTCCTCTGGCTACCCTTTTAGAATTTTATCAGCTTTCGTAAAATGAAAGGATAAAATTTCAGTTTAAATTTGTCTCCCAGTTTCAAAAAAAAAAAGAAAAATAAATAAATGATAATTAGTGTAAAAAAGCCTCATTTTATGCACACACGCAACGATCATCATCCAACTTGAGAATTGCATTGCCGTGTGGCGACAGGAAAAACACGAGAATTTACATATCAAACTTGAGATGATGCGTTGCGTAGTAAACTTAATCGGGAACTTCGCACTATAAAGTTCTCAGAGTTCGTGTCAAATATTCTACGTGCTCGATTTTCTAAAGAGAGAGAGAGAGATCGTCGATTGGTGTGCCACTTTTGATAAAAGGAGCTATTTGAAATTCTGATGAATGTTTGAAATTCCCGTCAGCATTTATACAGAAGGAAATAAATCGAAATGATAAATTTTTTTCTTTAATTTCCAATAAATGAAATCTTCAACGTGGGGAATAATTACCTAATGGTAAAATTAGTAAAAGGGACAGTGAAAAAAAAGTGAACAGAGTATGCTGAAATAGGAGTCTATCAGTGACAGTTAACAAGCGTTCGAGTGGTAAACGGCCATTAAAATGACTATATCAGCCGGGAGCCATTACTCGAGTTGGAGAGTAGTGGGCTTTCTCTGTTTTCTTCTCCGTACCGGACGGAAACCAGTATACTAACTACATTCCCTCTCTCTCTCTCTCTCAGTATAACTATGTTCAGTATATCCTGGCAGTGTGGCGCCCACGCCTACCATTGTCTTCTATCGGCGGGCAGAATTGAACTACCTAGAGAATAATTTCCAAGGTGAGCGACACAGATTGCTGTTTAGAAAACAATTGTGTTATATACAATCACCGTTATTATCAAAGACACGCACTTCAATAAATATCTATATGTTTATTTGATGAATCGAACGCCAAGATTAACTAATCTCTCTCTCTCTCTCGCTTTGTGGTGAAAAAACACTATATAGATTGCTATCGATTGTAATATATAGAAGATAGAGACAAGCAATTGTGAACAATTGTGGTATATTAATCAACTTGTCTTTTATTTAGTGATCAGAAAAAATTTTCCATTGCTGCGTATTTCCGCAAAGGGCGTTGTTAAATATAAATTACGAAATTTCCATGACTAATGGAGAGATCTTTCAAGTTGGTGGGAAATTTTCCGATGAACTGGCATTACTTGTTACACCCAGTTTCTGTTACTTACTGACGTATAAAAAGAATTCAAAACATCGTCTGACTAAAACTGACTTTTACTACTGAAAATTAATTTACAAGTAGGTATTTATTAGGCTAAAGTTTCTACGATTGAAGAAAAAAGGAAAAATATAATTACTAATATAAATATAATATAAATATACTAAATATAATTAATATGATTAATTTACAAGATTGTAAAACTTTTCTTGTCTGACTGATAAAAATTTTACCACTGGTATGAAAATTTTAATTTAGTCAGACTTTTGCCATCATCTTTCACCACTAATTTCAGATAATGGGCGTCATTAAAAAATACCCTAGGTTAAAAAATACCCAAGGTACAAATAAATGCAAATTTTCTTGTCCTGTAATGCCATTACATGGTAATATAAATTTATGAAAAGCAGGAGCAATAAATTAATCACACCTTTAAAATGCAACAATGCACCAGTAAATAAAGCGTAGTTAATTTTAAATGACCAAGTTAAGGTAGTTATATGTGTTTATATTGCAGTTAGAGAGAGAGAGGGAGAGAGAGAGAGAGAGAGAGAGAGAGAGAGAGAGAGAGAGAGAGGTGCTTAGCTACATGCAAGCGTCCTCAGATAGTCCACATACTTGAACCCAGGGAGAATATACGTATATATACGTAAACAAACGCGAGAAGCAAGTATAGCGTTATCAGCGACTCGCAGCGTCGCATCGTCGACGAGAGCGTCGTCTTTATCGCAGCGGCGAGTGTCTCGTTATCAAGCGGCCATTAGAATATCTAAATACCACCCCAAGGCCCGAATCACAACCCCCATTGGGGTATGAACCACTCGACAAAGTCGAGAAGCAAGATCGCATGCGACCACTCGATAACGTCGGCTCGACTATTCTCACCTCTCTACGTCTTTACTCTCTCTCTCTCTCTCTCTCTCTCTCCATCCCTCTCTCTTCTTATTTATATTCGTCAATGTTGGCTTGCCTCCCTTATCGCTCTCCACCAGTCGAGCGTCATCGCTCTCGTTCTCATCCACCAATTTTCTCATGACCCCTGTCAAAGAAAGGTTCAACAATTCCAGAAAGGAACATCTTTCTTCAAATTGAAACGCTCAACTTTTCAATAATCGACATTTTAATCAATCCCCCTTCCCCTCCTTCCAAAGTCTATAGAAGAAGCGAGAGCATTTATTAATTTTTCCCGAATTTGCAATTTTCGAAAATGTAATATATTAATAATATATTAATAATTAATAATATTAATTAATAATATTAATAATTAATAATATTAATTAATAATATTAATTAATAATATTAATAATTAATAATATTAATTAATAATATTAATAATTATCTTTTTTTACTATTTATTTTCTATAAAACAAAAAACTAAACGATTGCGATGAGACACTGATCGACTTCATTCTCATTTGCGAGCGAATTTCCATGCCCTCTAGGCGGGAATTCACAGAACTATTGGCGCGAAATTCAAATTGAACGCAACGCGAAATGAGTGAATTTAACTCTTGCGCTATTGGTACGTCCAATATTAACAAATTTACAACGAGAAATAATATATAAAAAATAAAAAATACATAAAGAAATTCATTTTTTCAAGAATTTTTTCAAATATTTTAATGAAATTTGAAAAATAAAACCAACTTCGAAATGGCCTCTCTGTGGAATAAAGTGATGAAATTTATATATAGAGGGAAATCTGGAGAAATTTCTCTCCAACAGTTGAGATATGCAGTGAAAATACAATTAATCCCTCTTTGGTGGAATGGAAGGAGGGATTTAAAACGAATGCGAAACGAAACGAAACGGCGACTGTGAGATGCGGATACAGAGAGTTGTGATGTTGAGTTCTAAGGTAATCTCTGGCAAGTGAGCTTTGGAAAGGGTTGAGTTGTAGGGCACTGGCTGGCCACGGGAGATAAGAACAGTGGGATCGTTCAGCGAGCCGCAGAATCCTCCGCAGGACCATCCAGACGAAGGAGGTACCTCTCCCTGGAGGGCCGTCCGCTCACGACATTTGTAAAGGACACAAGTCTACGAAACTTGGCACTCGGCTAACCGTTAAAACCGCATTAGCCTTTTGCTTATACAATACATTTTGCTTACTGTAAAATACTATTTATTAGCTATTTACTATTATTATTCATTTATTTATTGTTTACTGCTTACAATTTAACAATTTTATCAACTATTTAGAAATTACTGCTTACTTTTTGATATTTACTCTTTACTATTTATTATTTTTAATTTTTTAATTTTTATTAAATATTTTTATTTACTATTTAGTAATTACTGTTTACATTTTATTGTCTAATGTTCAGTATTTACTATTTTATTTACTTTTTACTATTTATTTAGTATTTACAATTTTTATCTACTATTCAGTAATTTAGTAATTATATTTTATAACTTTATTTACTGTTTAGCAATTACTGTTTACTTTTTACTATTTACTTTCTTAGTTTCCTTTTTACTATTTAATATTCAGTTTTTACTATATTCTTTTTTAATTTTCTCAATTTGCTATTCATTAATTTAAAATTAAACTTGTGTAACAGACAGAAAATAAGGAAAACGTAAAAGTCCCAATTGGATCTTAATTGGAAAAGCCTTACTAATTTAAGTCCAATATAAAGTAAATTCTAAAGTAAGACTTTTTTCTTTTCTCAAAATAAGATTTACCATTACACCCAGAGAAATGTTTTATTTGAACCAAATATAATTTATTTGAGTTAAATAAACGTATATTTGTCTCAGAGCCAACTAAATTATTTATTTGTTTTAAATAAAAATTTTGTTTTACCCAACTAAAAATTTTATTTGAACCAAATAAATTTTTATTTGAACCAAATATAGTTTATTTGGCTCTGAGACAAATATATTTTTTTTCTGGGTGTATTTCTACTGAAAAAACTAAATTTAATGTAAATAATCATAGAAACTAGTTAATAATGAAATATTCTCCACTTTTATGATTATAATAATTGCAAAAATAATTTCAATTAATTAAATTGTATGAAGAATGTAGTATAATTCTAAAGAGTCGAAAATGGATTGAGAGAGAGAAAGAGAGAATCGCATTCAGATTTCTTCCTGTTATCGGCGCTGGAATAAATCAAACCACGCGATCTTAATAAATGTGAGGAGGAACGACGAGACGAGAGGGTTTATAGTTGGAGGTTTGGGAAATGTCGGAGTGGTTTGGTAGGCAGCTAATATCCTCCTAGCCGCTATCCCCTAGGCTCATCTCAATAAATTCAATATACTTGTGTAAATCGGAACCCCTACCCATAGTCGAACCTCTCCTTCCCTTTTCCTCATACCTCGTTCCCTCTTGCAACGCGACGGAGATGAGCTGCTTCAACTCCCTCTCTACTCACTTCATTCTCACAACCAATAATCATCTCTCTCTCTCTCTCTCTCTTTGGTCCCACAGGGACGATAATGTATCGATTATTGATTATCCGTAATGAGTTGTTAGCTTCAAAAAAAAACTTTTTTTTTCTCGACAGACTTTTTCATTAACAGGACGTGCCAACGCTCATCAAGATTTTCACAATTTTAATACACAGACGAATTCTCGTCAGTCCCTACGGAAATATGATTTTTTACAAATCTCTGTTTTAATGTGTAAAAAAACGACAGTTTTTAAATCAATCTAAATATTGGATTTCGTTGTGTCGAATGTGAATTATTTCAAGTCTGATGTTGAATTTGACTTGATTTCAGTTAATAGCTTGGAATATATTGTTTTACATGGTGAAAATTGCGTGCTTTTGAATAACATTTTTACCTGAAGTAGATAGAATAGGAATGACGAAAAGTGCAACAATAAGTGGTAAAATATAGTTTTAGTCAGACATTTTTAATTTTTGTAAAATCTTTAAATCAGTAGTAACGGGAAATATTAATCAGACTTAATATTTGCAAATTTGATAATAGTGGTAAAAATCAGTTTCAGTCAGACAGTTCCAAGTGTTGTAATTTTTCCTATCAGTAGAAACAGCATTTTCAGTCAGACTTGAAAATTTTTTTGTATTTTCGGTATTAGTAGCAAGACTCAATTTCAGACAGACGACAATTTTTTATTATTGTAATTTTTAATTGTAATTTTTTACAGGAGTAACAGAAATATTTAGTCAGAATTATTAAATTCTTGTAATTTCGGTATAAGTAGTAAAAGTCAGTTACAGGCAGACGTTGTTTCTTATTCTTTGTAATTTTGTAATCAGTAGTGCCAGGATCTTACAGTCAGACAATAAATATTTTTGAAATGTTATTATTTTAATACTAGTAGAAAAGGCAGTTTCAGTCAGACCTACTTAATTCTTGTAAATTTGACATCAGTAGTAAAAGTCAATTTCAGACAGGCAAATTTTTGAATGAGTTTCAATTCTTATAAATTTTAATCTAGTAGTAATGGAAAGTTTTAGTCAGACTTGGTAAATTTTCGTAAAATTTATTATCAGTAGTGAATGTCAGTTTCAGTAGTAATAGAAAATTTTTAGTCAGACTTAATAAACACTTGAAAATGCCATTAGTAGGAAAAACAGTTTTAGTCAGACATTTTGAATTTATTTTTTTATTTAGTAACAGCAGACAGTTTCAATTAGAAACACATTTTTTTTGTAAACATGGATTCAGTAGTGAAACTCAATTCTAGTCAGACGATTAGTAAATACATAAATTTTCAGTCAGACTTGCCAAATTCTTACCCGCGTGAAAATCGAACAATGGGAAAAACCTAGCAAAAACTAGCAAAAGCTCGCCAAAGTTGGGTCTTTTTTTTGAAAATTTTGTCACAAGTAGAAAAAGACAGTTTCAGGCAGACAAACATTTTGAATGAGTTTCAATGCTTATAAATTTGAATTTAGTAGTAATGGGAAGTTTTAGTCAGACATACTAAATTTTCGTAAAACTTATTATCAGTACACAGTAAAAATAAAATCTTATTTTAAGATGAGTCTTAAATTCAGCACTGCTAGCCATAATGTAAATTGTATGTAAAATCATTGCGTAAATTCAGCAAAGGCTGTCTTAAAAATGTTGCATCTTAAAATAAGACATCTTTTCTGCCTTAAAATAAGACTTTCTTTTTACTGTGTAGTGAATGTCAGTTTCAGTAGTAATAGAAAATGTTTAGTCAGACGTAATAAACTCTTAAAAATATGTTATCAGTAGTAAATGTCATTTTCAGACAGTCAGTTTCCAATTATTGTAATTCTGAATTTAGTAGTAACAGGAAGTTTTAGTCAGACTTAAATTTAGGGTAACTTTATGATCAGTAGAAAGTGAAAGTCAGTTTCTGAGAGGCGAAATTTTTAATTATTGTAATTTTTTAACAGTAGTAAAAGAAATTTTTAGTCAGACTTAATAAACACCCGAAAATGTTCTCAGTAGTGAAAATCAGTGTTAGTCAGACGTTTTGAATTTATCTAATTTTTTAATTTACTAGTAACAGAAATGACAAACTTTTGTTCCAATTGTTTCGTTGGATTCTTTCTTAAAAGTTTTCCACTTTTTTCTCAAATATAATTTCAAAATCTCACCCAAATATGAACCAGCAAAATCAGCAGACTTACCTGTAAAAGAAAAAATACAAAATCGTTAGAAATCAAGGAAAAAACAAAAGTAAGTAAATATATATAAATATCTACAATATATACAATCATAAAATATAAACAAATACAATTACAAAATTTAATTCTGTTCAAAAAAAATTCTGAAAAATACAAAAAAATTAAAATGATTAAAATTCAATCTATACGGTTTTTTAGGCCGAAATTCGGCCCAAAGTAAATGCGAACAAAGAAAAATTCCTCTTGTGGAAATTATATTAAATTCAGCCAAATGGAAGTCAGGTAAATTATGTTAAGTTAAATCTAAATTGAAAATGTAATTTAAATTATGTTTTCAATTACGTCTTTATAATTATTTCCTGAAAAACTGAAAAATTACTTAAATGTAAAACTGCTCTAAATATCAGTGCAATAATTTTACCAGTAATTTATAATTAATAAGAAAAGTAAATTGTATAAATTTCTGAAATGGAAAAATTTTTAACTGGAAATATTCTGCCTGATGGGGGAGGGGGCAAAAGAAAAGTAAATTGTATAAATATCTGAAATGGAACAATTTTCAACTGGAAATATTCTGCCTGATGGGGGAGGGGGCAAAAAAACTGTTGTAAGAATAGTGTAAAAGGATGAATTTTTGATATAATTTGAAATTCGTGACAAGATTCATTCGTTTCTCTTGTCTAATATCAAGATCATAAGGTGGCCAGAAGATCTACCCTATCTCTCGTCGACTTTCTGAGCTGAAAGGAAAGTTATCTTACTTTTGCACTCGTACCCCCTTTCCCCAACCCCCTCGTCTCTAGATCTTCTTCCTCGTGGCCGTTTCCGATATTAAAAATACTCACTCTGGCATATAGATAGGCACTTGGTTATCGGACTCGGGCACTCGAAGGAAATTCTATTAAAAATAGTTATCTCTATCTTAGCCTGGAATTACAACGTATATACAACGGAGCATCATGCCAGACCGTCGGCTCCTCTAGCCCCGCATATAACGTTAAAAAGACGTCAAGAGAGTTCTCAGGAGATAATGCATCTTATCACTCACGAATATTTGATTCCGTTCCCTCGACATCAATCTTAAACGCACAATTTTTCATTAATAAATTTTTGTCATCATGAATTAAAAAAAAGCAAACGAAAAAGCAATTTTGGAAAATTATTCCCCCCACGAGCAATTATTTGAATAAATTAATTTTATTATGGTAAAAAAAATTTTCATATATGGGAAATAGAATGAAACTGCGATCTTTTTCTTTTCTCTTTAAGATAACGAGTGTTGATATCATTTTCAATGTCATTTCCTGCAATGATAAGGAAAATTATTTTGGACCATGTAGCGACAGTCAAATTATTTCAATGTCGAAAAAAGTCTTATCGAAATCAAAATCATAGATGCTTATTGGCAAATGAAAAAAAAACAATCCTTTCTCACCTGCGAATGTCAAACAAGATAAAAACGATGATTATCAATTTTAGAACGTTTATCGCAGGTAAATCAAGCCGAATAATTTGTCTCACATATGTATAAGAAACAAGATTTCAGATATGTCTAGACACAAACTCATCTAAATCCCCCCCCCCCCCCACTGAATATTATTTGAAATTCCAAAAAGATAAGAAATAATTATCTTTTTATTCCGCAATTATATCGCGAGAGAAATTTTACACACGGCAAATTCAGCGAGCGATTTTTGTTTCGATTGGCCTGGGCTAAAACAAGAGAGAGAGAGAGAGAGAGAAAGAGAGAGAGAGAGAGAGAGAGAAATCAGCTCGTTTGCTGGATTATTGGCCCAAGGATGAAACAAGGATCGCGGGTGGGATCGTGGTTCCACGAAAGGTAAAAGCGAAATAAAGGATCGGAAGAATAGACGCCGGGTTTATAACCAACAAGCAAATTAACACGTGGGAGGGTCCGATCGGCAAATGAGATAATTGTGCAACGAGGCCCTGCAGCTCTCTCTCTCACGAGGAGCCGATCAACAGGAAGGCGGACTCACGATGAATCGATCGATTCTACAATCGATTTCACGTCTTCCTTCTTCAGTTTCTCTCCCTTTTACGCAGTTTCACACCACAGGAGAATTAAAAAGAAAAATGATTTCAATTTTTTAGACTTTTATACGTTGAATCATCAACAAATCTCTCTCTCTTTTCTGATGATACATGGGAAAAAGGAACTTTCTACAAGTGAATCATCAACCGCAAAGATATAATAATAAAACATTATTATTGAATTGTTTCCACGTGATTTAATCATCGCGTGTCTAATTATATACCGATAGTAATTCGTAGAAAGTGAATTACATTTCAATTAATTCTTAATTAATTAATTTCAATAGATTCGTCAAAGAAACAATTAGAATTAAAATGTGTGTGTGTAAATAAATATATAAAGAGATAAAGAACCCAGGTGTTTCTTTCGAGCAGATTAAAATTGAATTTTAATATTGAAGGATTTTTATTTCGCCTGATATTTATTTTACCAAATTTTCACTAAGCAGAATTCCTACTTGAACAAATTTTCACTAAGCAGAATTCCTACTTGAACGAATTTTCATTAAGCAGAATTCCTACTTGAACGAATTTCCATTAAGCACAATTTTTATTTAAACGAATTTCCATTAAGAACAATTATTATTCGAACGAATTTTCATTTAGAAGAATTCCCAATTAACAGAATTTATATTCAAATCATTTTTAGTATAATTTGACGGAATTCTTCGTAAATATAATTTTTACTAAGGAGAATTTTCATTTAACAGATTTTCTATTAAACATAATTTATACTTAACAAAATTTATATTTAACAAAAAATCGATTATTTAACATAATTTTTGAAGTAGAATTTTTATACCGAAGAATTCTTGCTTAATCGTCTATTTATTTAACCAAAAATTAATTCAGCAAAATTCTTATAAAGAGGAATTTTTATTTAGTAGAATTCTCAAAGAACAGAATTTGAATTCAATATTTATTTAATAGAATTTTCATTTAGCAGAATTTATTATTGAACAAAATTTCTAACAGGTTCTTCATTGAATTCAGGTGAATTCTGTTAAATGAAAATTTAGTTTAATACAAAATTTTCTTAAATGGAAACTTAGCTAAAGAAAAATTCCGATCATTAGAAATTCTCGTAAATAAAAATTCCATTGCATAGAAACTCTGTTAATAAATAATTCTAAAAAATGTAAAAAAGTAAAACTACTAATATTCAATCTATGCGATTTGTTAGGCCGAAAATCGGCTCAATATATATTCGATTAAAGAAAAATCTCCTTTGTGGAAATTCTGTTAAATAGAAATTCAGATGAAGTCTGTAAAAGTCAAAATTTGGTTCAATAGAAATTCTGCGAAATTGAAACTTAGGCAAAAAAAAATTCTTTTCCATAGAAATTCTATAAAAAAGATTTTTTTAAATACAAAAAAGTTAAACAATTAAAATCCAATCTATAGGATTTGTCAGGCCGAAATTCGGCCCAATATAAATGCGACTAAAGAAAAAATTCTCTTCTGGAAATTCTGTTAAATAGAAATTTAGGTGAATTCTCTAAAAATGAAAATTTGTTTCAATAGATATTCTGCTAAATAGTAACTTAAGCAAAGAAATTCTTAATTGGAAATTTTCATAAATAAAAATTCCTTTGCATAGAAATTTGCTTTAAAAAAATTCTGAACAATGCAAACAAAATTAAACTATCAAAATCCAATCTATACGATTTGTTAGGCCAAAATTCGGCCCAATATAAATGCGACTAAAGAAAAAATTCTCTTTTGGAAATTCTGTTAAATAGAAATTCAGGTGAATTCTCTAAAAATGAAAATTTGTTTCAATAGATATTCTGCTAAATAGTAACTTAAGCAAAGAAATTCTTAATTGTAAATTTTCATAAATAAAAATCCCTTTGCATAGAAATTTTGTTTAAAAAAATTCTGAACAATGCGCAAACAAAATTAAACTATCAAAATCCAATCAATACGATTTATTAGGCCAAAATTCGGCCCAATATAAATGCGACTAAAGAAAAATTCCCTCTTGTGAAAATTAAGTAAAATTGAAATTCAGCCAAATGGAATTCAGTTAAACTATGTTAAATATGACAAAAAGGAAAAATTTGCTAAAAAAAAATTTATCCACTTGGAAAAAAATTTCCAATATGATGGAAAATTTTTTTTAAAACATAGAATAAGCAGAAAGGGGGAATTTTAAGACAACCGGGCGGAGACGAATGCCGACAGCGACGATAGAGAGGAAGTGACGTCATGCGAAAGTAACGAGCGCATTCGCGATAGAGCATAATCGTCCAATCTTAATGAAGTCCTCCCATTAACGCCTCGAGGACACGAACACACAACGGCTACAACGACTTTGTTTCCACTTCTCTCTCTCTCTCTCTTTCTTTCGCGAGGCCGCCTAATCAAGCGAGTTTGCATCAAAACCAAATTTCCACATAAATATACATATATTTATACAAGACCGGAAGTGACATTCAGACACATTAGCCTCACTATATATAATATAATTATAAACTCACTTGATCCGGAAATAGATGTCATTGTCCGAAGACAACCTCTTCGTTGACGCCACAAAAGGACACTCATCCTTGCTGATAATTATCTATTCCTCATGAATTGCACTTTTATATTCCTTATTATAAATTGCAGAGACAAATATATAATTTTTATCTCTACAAGATCTATATGTGCAATTAGTTAATGCAAGAATGAAACAAAATTCCCTTTATAATTAAAAGTCAATGTTGAATCGTCATCACTCTTTGGTCTTTACAGTCACACACGCGTTATTAAATGAAAAGATTCTCTTTTTTTTCTCATAATCTACAACAATTTTCCTTATCCAATTTCAAAGGAATGCTGTCTGATAAAAATGCGAAATTTTCACGACATCAAAACACATGTTATAAAAGAAAAAAAAATTCATCAAAAAATCACGAACGATATTTCATTTAGAGTCAATGATATTATATTATCTCTGTGAATTTTTTTTTCCTTTCTTATAATATTACGATAAGCAATTCCGCGTCACTGATAGGGGAAGTTGATTAATGTACCAAAAAAGAAAAGTCCATATACTAATATTGAATATCTAGTGTTTGAAAATTCACTGAATCAATATTTAAATATTCAGTTATAAATCAATATTTTAAGGATCGTTAAATCAATATTTGAATATTCATTAAATCAGGCAATATTTAAATAATCACTGAATCAATATTTAATTTTTTACTCCAATCAATGTTTATAAACAATTCTGAAAAATAATATGAAAAATTTTTATTGTTTATTAAATAAATATTTAAACAATATTTAAATCGTAAAATTAATATTCAAACATTCATTAAATCAGTGTTTAAACAATTGTAAAATTAATAATCAAACATTCATTAAATCATATTGTATAAACAATCGTAAAATTAATATTTTCAAATCCACTGAATCAATATTTTGAAACAAAATAATTTTTTTTTGCAAAATTGCTAAAACGATCCCCTTTTTTTAAGATTTACTGAATAATATTCAAAAATTACTCTACTTTATTTCCTTTCTAAACTTTTAATTTCTAACCCTTTCTTTGCAAAAAGAGTAAAAAAAAATATTCATCTTCAATCAAAGAATAAAACAATGACAACCAAATACGTTTAATAACATTGATAAAATTTTTTCAAAATCATTAAATTTTCAAAAATTGCATTTACAATTTTTCGAGGAAAATATCAAAATTTTTTATTACAAAAAAATTATCAAAAATTTGAATAAATCTTCTTTGTTGAATAATTTTGGGTATATTTAAATGGAAATTAAAATTTTCCATCATCATTTTTTTTTCACAAAAAGGGCACACACATATATATACACTTTTCAACTGAATGAATTTGAAACGAACTTTTTGAATTAGAGAGACAGTAGCGCACACGCGAACAGAGTATGCTTTTGTCACGAGCGCGTATAAACAAGCGCGGATAATCGGAATCGTACGAACATGCTTTTATCGAGCGTTCGCTGGCCGAGGAATGATAAGTGAGATTCACTATCGTTATAATATCTTATCAGAATCGCACGCGCGTCGTTGACACGTTTAATATTAGTAATCGATGTTCAAATTGTTCTATATCAAATTAACAATAATAATCAAAATAATAATAATAAAAATAATAATAATAAAATTAAATA